>JBBPOC010000435.1:0-17485 GCA_038091235.1 Tylopilus rubrobrunneus | reverse complement strand
ACTTTGGAGATATTATTCTCTCTTCCCTTCGCAGATCGTCCATCGTCATATGAATCTTCCATCGCCATTACATCGAAGGCGGTCGCCGGTGGGACGGCCAACACCTCGAAATCCCCCGAGGTTATGTCCTCTCTGACGATCTTGTTCACGCGCATAGCTAAAGAAACCAAGAAGGACAGTTTCTCGGCGAATTTGGAAGTGAGGGCAGAAGTAATGTCCGATTTTAGCGCGGTGCATCCAGTGGCGAGGAGGACGTCAGCAAGGCCAGAGATCATCACCTTGGTCGCAATTTGGAACGCGAGCTGCGAGTCATCGAGTGGTGTCGATGGGACGTGTGCACGCGTGAGCGCACGCCAGCGGCCCGCGATCGCTTGTGCTTCTAACCATGTGCGTAAGTGTTTCGTCAGGTAACCTGTTGGCGCAGTGATTACTCACCTTTTTCGTGCACGCTCTGGTAGATTGCGTCAATGAATCGATTATGGTTCTCGTCCCCACCGATGATCCAAGCACATGCGATCCAGCGCAGACGATATGTCAGATACGCCTGGAAAGCAATCTGGATCAAGATGGGATCGTCCCGATGGGCTTTCATGCCAAGGAAGTGGACAATGACGCTGCCGATTGCCGCCGATGCTCGTTTGCATGCCGCTAGTTGCTCGTCTGTCTTTGATACCTGCGGCGTTGTTTCATTGAAGAACAGTTCAACCATGGACTCTGCCATAAATGCGGTGCTTTGTAGCACTTCCGCGTTAAGCCTCTGAAGGGTACTGGTGACTTCGGCGCCAGAGAAAGCATCGGCCGTAGTGAGGAAACTCTGCGCGCCTTTAAGCTCTGAGGTTCTGTCCTCCAAAAGTGTCAGGAGTTGGTTAAATTCTTTCTTCAGAGCGGATGATTCCTCCCGAGCACTGTATAGTTCCTTGCTTTGAACGTCCAGGCGTTGCCTCAGCTCGGCAGCCAACCGGCTGGATTCCTTTGCATTGGAAAGTTCGCGGCGAAGATCATTGATCTCGTCGAGCTTGGGAGCGTATGCGTCGAGCGATTTTCTAGCTTTCTGTAGCTCCGACTGTGCCTGCGCTCGTTCACGGTTGACCTCCTCGAGAGCCGCCTTGAATTGTTCGATCTCCTTTGCCTGCGTCAGCTTCAACCGGTCAATATCCGCGCTAAGATCCCCTCTGACGGATTCCTTCTCTTTCCGTGCGCGTTCGCGGTCGACCGTCAGGTGTTCAATTCGCCGAGCATGCCCTTGTAAGCTCACTTTCAACGTCTCTACCTCTTCCTTATGCGCGCCACGAGCGGAATCCAACTCTCCCTTGAGTTTCTCGGCCCTAGATTGCAGCTGCGTGCGCTCTTGCTTCAATGCCTCCTGTACGGCATCCAGCTGCTTCGTCTGTTGTTGCAGCATGCCCTTTAGCTTCTCGTTTTCCTCCCTAAGTGCGTCGGTTACGAGGGCTGTCGCGATGGACTCTTTCTCCTTGTCCCGCTCGCGACGGTTCCTGCCAGAGGACCCGTCCTTGTCTCGTTCCCGTTCCGAGCGGGAACTGGACCGCAGGTCCATAACCTTTCTTTCCCACCGGTCCCGTTCACTCTCCGCCTTGCGCTGTGCAGCGAGCGAGGTGTCGAGCTGCTGACGCAGTTGGTCCATCTCCTCCTGCCATCGAGCGGGTAGAGGCGGGGTCGGCGCCTCGCGCAGGTGATTGTCCACTTGGCTGTACCCAAGGCTCTCGTACGTGGTCTCGTCGTCGACGTCCGGCGATGAAGGTGACCCGTGTTTGACATGCTCCCATTGTGCGTCGTGTGTCACATGAGGTAGGGACACGGGGGTCGTGGTAGTAGTGAGCTTAGGTGTCAAGGGTGGTGGCTTGAGTGTGCCCTGTCGCTTGGGGGTCGACGACCCGCTGCTCCAGAGCTGGAACATGGACATGGCAACAATAGGGTGTTGGGCTACTGATTTCGATGGGGGATCTAGTAAGCAAATGCCAGTAGATTGCGAGTAGGTCGAAGGGGGTCGCTGCGATTACGTTCAACACCATTATACCGTCAAAGAGGCAAGATGGTGCTTTACCTGGCTAGAAGGAACCTGAATGCGCCCTACGACGACGGTACTGGGGAGGATCAAGCTTAAAGAGTGGGTTTCCTGTGCGCGAACACTCTGCTCGAGCGAGGCCAGTTAGCTAAGCTACACGTTCCGTAGCCGCATCGTTGCCGCAGTGTGGCATGCGCCGTGCCGCGTTGCGGTAGCATCATATCAGTCTTGTGGACGGGCACGAGGCAACGTCTCAGGCTCATATGATCATCTCCGCCTGTTTCTCCGTCTGGTTGAAGCCTGAGGATTCCACGTCGGCTCGCTGCCTCACTTACCACTAGCAGTAGTGTCATGATGGCAGATTTATCTGTGGCGAGTCCACTCAACCTTGGAACTTTGAACGGGTAAATAGTGAAACGAAATGAAAGACTCGGACCCTTTCACACTAGCAGCAGTGCCAATCGTCACCCGCGGACATGTGAGCCCTGCGTGGGGCGGCATATCATAGGACCCAACTTGAAGTACCTGCGCCAAATATTGGCGAACAGGTTGTGCCAGCGGGTTGATGTACTACCTATTATTACTAGAACATGCAAACGTTCCTAAGGCCGACTTGTTACATACAGTTGTGTACTGAACCAACCTGTCCCACTTACATTGTGCCCATCAACAACAGACCCCCTACGCGCTCCCCTCGCTTACTCATATCTCAAAATGAAAATCTTGCCTTCCTTGACTGACAAAATGACAGCGCCCTGACTTTGATCAATGTTGATAGTCTCCACCCCGTCCAGGTCGAGCTCCTCGGGGATTTCGAGCGTACGCACGACCGCTTCCTCGCGCCAAAAACGTCCCTCTCCAAGCTTCTCTCGCTTCCGATCCACCGCGGTAAAGACGGGTGGAAACGTGACGAAGCGTAAACATTTCGGGACGCGATGCCGCCGTGGGTCGTATATCGTCCCATCTCCATCATGGGGGTTCGTCGACTCGCCTGCAACGCGTGGGGGTCCATGATGGCGTCCCTGGCTATCCGAGGGTGAAGCCTGTGTCGAGCCGCTAGCTTCGTTGGGCAAAGTTGCAAACAACGCCTCGTCCTCACCCTCTCCGTCGTCTTCACTGTCCGAGAACGGTGCGTGGCCTACAAGTCGCGACGCATCCACACCGTAAACACCGCCGGGTTCCGCAGCATACTCTATCCAGACAGCGTGTCCAAAGTCCACGGCGACAAGAGGACGTGGTCTATCGCCCGCTTCGTCATCGTCATCGTTGCCACCCGACCCATCGAGCACACAGACGACTTCAAAGGGTGTAGAGACGTACCACAGATGAAGCATCTCATCGTCTCCTTCCCCATTTTCGTGGGTGTCAGACGTCGGCGCACTCGACGTCGATGGCTCGCGGACGATTGGGACGCGGAAGTAATGTTGCGCAAGCACGAATCGTGTACGGTGGGTATCGGGATCATGTGCTGCGAGGAGGACAACTGTACAGCTTAGCCGAGGAACGCCATGTAGTGTAGGCCACCATTGTCGAACGAAATGAGCCGACTCAGGATACCAAGGTGGGAAAGGATAAGGGTTGGGAGCTGGTGACGACGTCGATGTCGTAGCATGTGATGGCACAAGGGATATCGATGCGCTCCCAGACAGAGTTCCAGGAGATGTCTGATGCAATGTTGTAGAAGATTGGGCTTGACTCGTCTCCCCACTTGATTCTTGTTCTGTATCCACTTCCCGCATTTTACCCTTGCCTTTCGCTCTTTTCGACGATGGGCCCGGTTCATCGGGGTCAACCACAGCCTCACTATCAGCTCTTCCCTTCCCTTTTGATCTCGAGCTTTCCGCCACGGCTTCCTGTGACCACCTATCGTCGTCGTCATCATCATCCACTCCAAACTCCGAGCCATCATCAAGGAATCCCCTTTGACCGCTAACCTCTACCTCTTCAGACTGCTGTGAGGGTGTAGCGAGGGTTGAAGGTTCGGCCTGATGCCGTTCTGAACCGCCCGAAGATGTATCTCGTGCCTCCATAGAGGCTTCCTCGCCTTCCGCAGGATGGGAGGTAGTGAGGCCGGCGCCTGTAATCTCTGCAGAACTAGGTTGAGCACCTGGGAATACGAATTTTTTCGATATCGATCTCGTCGGCGACAGGCGCGTCGAGATAACGGGTAGATCATCACGGCAAAAGCTGCGTGGAGGGTCATGATTCGATGACTCATAATCTTGATTATGCATCCGAATAGCAAGAAGACTGGGCTTGCGAAGCTTGATATAGTTGCGCAGGATGCTGAGGGGATAAAAATGCTGATAAGCGGCGTCTGCTTCTTCTGAGTGTATGACTATTTGGTCCTCATGTAAAATGCACGACCAATTTGAAGATATAAGCTGGAATTTTTTTTGCGTCAGACATAGTCATAGCATTGTTTGGACAGTCCACGACGAAGTTCCGGAGAAGAAACATAGAACTCACACAGCCGACACCAGTATCCACAAAAACATATTCATCTTTAGCCCAATCCAGCAAGACATACAGTCCTGGAAAGGGCTCATCAGAATGCAAAGGATAAACCACGTACTCTCAGGCTGCTCACCGATAGTGTTACTGCTTGCTACCCATACGAACGCGCTCAAGAGGCGACGTGGTGGATCCAACAAGAAAACGTTCATAACCACTCCGGTCGTATGGAAGGATGTCAATGGAAAGAAAATGGGCTTATGTTCGTGTATAGATTGGGAAGGAGATTCAAGAAGGATTCCCGCGCGAAGAGAACCCCGAGCACTGGCACACCGGAAGCCAGGGCAGTTTGGACAGTCCGACGGGGCAGCACAGTGGTAAAGAGGATGCGTTGGCATATCCTGATAGCCGTCGGCGCAGTCCGGAAGAGGTGACGCAGTACGTGTGGATATAGGTGAGCGTGTAGGATAGGCAGAGTCCGCAATCGTGCTGGATACGTGGAGAGTTGAGTCTTGTGGGGATGATCCTTGCGATGAAGGTGGGGGCGAGTTCGCTGGGCTCTTTGGAAGAGAGTAGCAATGAGATTCCGGAGAGAATAACAAGGGTTGAGACAACGGAGAAGGGTAGTCCCGTATTTCTGGCGGGAATGCAAGCTTCATCAAAACAAACTCCATGACTCGATTGTCATCATAGCTGTTGATCCAAATGAGTGCAGAGCGACATAAGATTATGCACTGATACACTTACGACCCAGCAAGGACCCGAGCCATTGTGAAGTATACTGCTCGTTCATCGAATTCGACTCGGCATTTCCATAATTCCCACTTCTTCTCGGCGTCTACGTCCTCTCGACCGACCCCGTCATCATCGCCGCCATCTTCCTTGGGATAGTATCGATCCGCCTTGTAGCCATCTTTTGAAACACGCCCACCACCATTCCGTTGCGTGGAGAGCGTGCGTGGGTCCCATTCCGCGAGACAGACGTCGCGTGCAACATCCCAGCAAATGACCCGACCGCTCTTGGTTGCACAAAGGGTGTATGAGGATGTTATCGGAGATAACCAGTCAATTTCTTCGTTGGGAGGGGCGGAGATCTTTGTGTACCATTGACCGGATCTGTCGGATGAAGTGGATGGGATTGCAGACAAAGAAAATATAGACCTTGCAGGACGAGGTGCACGGACTCTCCAGGCCCTCTCAAAGCTGTGTGCTTTGTCGACCGCCCTAATTAGATTCTGGGTAGATAGATCCGAGAGACGTTGGAATGCTGGAAGAGGCAAGGGCCGAGAGCGAGCAAGCAACCCATGAGAGAGTGCACGGTAGACGGGTCGAGTGAGAGTAAACGCCCGAAGGGATTTGCAAGTCTGCGATCCAGAAAATAACCAAACGAATGATCTAGAGTAAATGAATTACGACCGCCATGTTGAACTCACCGCTTGGAGATTGTGGACATCGTCGATGGTAAGATACTGTGCGATGTTGAACAAAAGGTCATACGGGAGGGTGTCAACGGACATGATGGAGAGAATATGGCAGACGGATGGACGTGGATCGGGTTTAGTGTTGGTCAAGGAGGAGGAACGCGGATCGAGTTGGGATATGGGAAGTGGTAAGAGTTGATTTGTGCGGCCCATTCCTAATTTGGACAGCAGCGCAGACCTAGTAGCTTCAATTGACTTCGGCTGCGGTACTCTTTTCTCCCGTCATCCGGATCTTTGTAGCATCCCGTTGCCCCGCACGATGGGGTCCTGCCTTCCTAAGTCGAAGAACCCGGTAACGCAACAGCGAGTGCCGGTTACCAGCCTGGCACTGGTGCCTCGCGAGAACTTACCCCGGATCGGATGCTACTGTGGTTTCCACGACACCCTCAATACTCTCGTTAAGAGTGGACGGGACACTCAGCCGTCTCCGAGTCGTCCGCTTCCCATTTCATCAACGGACATTTCAAGTTATTCAGATAAGCTCGGTCAATGTTTCGTCTCGCTGCTGATCGGTGTTCTCATCCGCTTGTCTCGCCTTACTAGTAGTGCTTCACTCATACATACCACGACAACATGACTAGAATACAAAATTCAGAACAGGGCGTCGATCAACGAGCACCACACAGGAATTCGCAGTATCAACTACAACAGACTCCAAGTATTGCATCCGGTCAAAGTTATTCCAACTATCCTACAAACGAACTTCGTCCCATCTATTCGTAGATATTCAACGAATTGAAGGTAAAGTGGGCATTCTTAAACGCTGAGGGATTGGTATTCACGTAGTCTTGCAATTTTAGAGATGAGAACACGAATTTCGCCCACGAACAAAACATACCGGCACAGGTCGAGGGGCAGCTAGATGCTCCGTAAACTTGGGCATTTCCAGCCCATGCACCACCTATGAGATATCAATGAGAATGCCAATATCCTGCGTTCAGGAGAAGACTCGTACAAAAGTCAAGATTTATCACGATATTGGACGGAGTGAGATGGGTAGCAAAATCGCAGTTGACGCTTGGAAAGTACGCAGCAGGTGTTCCCTATCGCATTTTCTCAGTGTCTGATTCACGCTCTCTACGAGTATTTGATGCGTACCCAGTTGTCTGTATTGACCTGTGAGCCAGGATTTGACACGTCTGTCGGAACAGCCGAACTCTTTCGCGACCAAAAATACACCTTGATAAACGAGGACGTGCGTTCGATAGCATACCTATTGTGTTCTGGTGTCTCCAAGACGATGTGATGGTCGCATCCAGGGAAAAACACTTACCATCCTCCTCCCGCTGAATTGAACGACGGGCCATAACTATCAGGCGAGTTGATCTTGACACCACAAGACGTGTTGTCCGTTTCGTACACATTGCAATTAGTGCCTTGACTAATTCTATTATGGAAAGGTGAGCATGCTTCTGATAAATGCATCAAACGAATTACCCGCTCATTGCTCGGTATGAAGGCATTGTGCAACCTGTAACGCTTGTATCTCAGGAGGTTGAACATGGACACCAGGTGCGACGAAACGACGAACCTGCGCCGGTGTGCAAGGTAATGCTGTCAGGGGACTGATCATTGACACCTTCTACAATGTCGATTTCTCCCTGACGGGTTTCACGGACATCGTCAGCGTATGAGTCATGGATATTAAAGAACCAACTTGAACAAACTCACCCCATAAGGCCAGTTTGCCCCAAGTTCCTGGAATAAATAAGGGTCTGCCAAGCCTAGACTGAATTACTCAGCAGAAAGACGTACCCTAAAAGAAGAACATTCGTTACTCCAAGTAAGTGACGCTAACAGGTGAAAATTAGCAGTTCAACTAACCCTGTAGGATCAGCGGTGGGTGCGGTTAGGCTGTGGAATACCGACAGGGTGAGCAATCAACGCACAGACAGCTGGCCAAGTTCCACAGCCTTCTGGCATATGAACGATATCGAAGCTGCGATATGTGGTAAGGCTGACGAGACGGACGGAATATACGTCACTACACACACAGCAACATGCGTGGCATACTGATTCTTGGACACCAGGTTGAATGAATCGCGCCCCGGTCCCGTCGAATTCAGTACAGTGGTGCTGTCCGCGCGTAATGTCACTTGACTCCCGGAGTCGGACACAAGTCCCTTGGATCGTGCTGTTGCGAGATCAACGTAGTTCCTACAGAATCGCAGCTATCAAAAACTAGGACGCTGTCGACGAAAATCGGCACTTACACACGCCCATAGTTCGGATCTGCCGCCGTCCCCCAAGTAAATGCATTGGTAAAATCTTGGCCTGTCAAGTCGCTGGAGCGTGAATACGTGGCGGACGACGCAGAACGTATAATCAAGAGGAGGGTGAAACTTTGCGTGAGCAACCGAGTGCACATCGTTGCTATTCGCACCAAAGTTGGGGGCCAGACGGCATTTGATGCACCCCACATTTATGTGGTATGGACGCTGCCATCGGGATCTCCTGACATGGTTGTAACGTTATCGATCGATGGCTCGCTGGCTAACGAACCGATGGCCGCAAAGAAGGGAACCAAATTTCCGCTTCGCGCAGGCTGTTTAACCGAGTTTCAGCGTACTGCTGACTTCGAGCGCAGATGGCTATAATTATCGTGCGAGTATGGCAGGTTTCGCTCTTGGGCGAGAGGTCATGCATGATGAAAACAATGTGTGTGCACCCTTGAACACGATTGCGTTGTGACTTCCTGGTTGCTATTGTGACGGGTGTGCGTATGTAGTACTTCCATCCTCACGCACATATTGCAAACGTGCTACACCTGCCTATACCCGCGAAATGAAGGCAAACAGACAATGCAGCTCTGTTGCGAAATTAGCGAGTAAGACACTATCCAAAATCTAGTTCCTGAGTTTTAGAAACATCACGTTCCGACGAGCTGCGAGCGGCACGATCACTGACAGAAGGAGAGACTAAATATATGTCTCCTAAGTCTTGATCAGCTCGGAGCGTAAAGATGCCATAGATCTGCAAACCGAAACGATGTGTCCGAGAACCTGCCTAAGTAGGTCTTATCACCAGTATTCATCAGATTGACAAGTCCGAGTCACCACACGACGACGACGGAAATGACAGGCTTACCCTGGCAGGAAGGGCTCTAGAGGAAGCGACACGATGTCATGATGCCTCACTGACACACGTGGTGTGGCGTTGTTGAATGTTCCCGAACGGGCACGAACATTGAACCAATCAGTTGTACATGAAATGCCGCCGCACAGAAATGATGCTTCTATAAACAGGGAAGCACCACTTGGGCGAGTTGCACGATTCCTGTCAGAGGAGTCGCGAGACTTCTTCAGGTTCGCTGCCTCCTTTGATACGCGCCACTCAGGCTGCGAGTCAGCTTCCCGCAGCACACGGGCCCAGGGTTCCTTGCAGGGTAACACTAACATATCAAGCATGGCACATGCTCACACTACCAGCTTTAAAGGGCAATGCCTTGTGCTTGGAGGGAAGCCTCCAGTTGTTTACAATCCGGCCGCGCTTGACCCGAGGATCATAAGTGCATAGTGCGTCATCATCGGTTGATCAGTCGAGTTTGTCCGCGCCCTTTCCGCACCCCCGTGCGTCGCGCATAACGACGTACTCGGGAAGTCAGTGAAGTATTGACCCGACGTCAACGTGTCAACGTGCCAACCCTCATTTTCATTACACGCAGACATGTATCAGTAGCCAAAACCATAGAAGACTGAGAAGACGACACGTGGAATCAATCAATCTCCGCTAATGTGTAACTTGCCAAACATTTCATCCGAACAATATCCTGTTGGCTTCCTCCACGAGTCCCGCATTAGCGCTACTCGTAGCAACAAATGGTTCAAAACCCGTCGCTTGCCGGCCTTGCGGCGTGATTATGTCTTGTGGGGTGGCTCGGTCTAGGAATCCAGATTCTCCTTCCCCACCAGGAAAGTCACTTCGATATGGATTGGTAAATCGGGTAATGTTTCAGCGCATACTGGGACTTACGGTGCAGGGAGGCCACGGACGAAGTTAGCCCGTTGGCTACGGAGGTACGAAACACTGGAGAAGAAGTTTCACAACCATGCACATCTTCGAGAACACGGAACCTCACTTTTTGACACACAGCGGAGCCGCCGGAATGTACAACACCGAGGAGTCCTGTACGCCCTTGTGCTCTGCTTCCACAGCGTGCACGGTATCACAGTGCCCTAACCAGTCAATTGAGATTAGCGGTCATGGCGAACCGGCGGTAATGGATACTCACAGTATACTTGATCACCGGGTTCGATCTTTGGAATAGACACCATTGTCTCCGCAAGTCTCAGGTGCGGGTGTGTGGCGTCATTGAGCTCTTGCGTCTTACCAGGCACGCTACCGGGGAACTCGGGACCCTCCACGTTTAATTCCCAATCTTCCGCCGCAAGGCCTATATTCTGGGCCTCCGCATGGGACTGGTCCGTCCTCAACGCGGCAGTATTGCGTGGTTTGAAGAATGGACGTAGGATTATGTAAGCACTGGCAAGGGAGAGCATGGGAAGGACGCGCAAAGTGCCCTCATTGACATCTGTCGTGGACATGGACGTCCACCCTTGCCAACACCGGAGGATGGTGCACTGGTTCCTGAAATTGAGGCTCGTCAGGTTACACGCTTCAAACGCACGATGAGGTGAGTCGAGACGTACGGCGCATTATAGAGGTCTTGTCTAGCATTCACCCTCCAAGTTGCGTCGAATGGATCAAAAGTCTCCCAACCGGTTTGTCCACCACAGAGGATGCTCTTCCAGACTCTTCTAAATGTTGAATCCTCCCACCGCTCAACGCTTCCTCCATCAATGTGTGGACCAAGCGTGAACGAGCGATCTCCCGGGGTGCGTATACGCAAGCGGTCGAAGTAACTGACGGGTGTTGTGAAATCGACAAAATCAGGAAAGGTGCCGGAGGAGTGCCAAAGGGATAGAAGAGCCTTTTGGGTGTTGAGCAGGGCGGCATGCGTACGCGCATAGATCTGTGGCTTCGTATTGTACAGCTCGAATGCTTGTATATTCTCCGGGGGAAAACCTGTAGGTGGATGCATTGAGTAAGCGCACTAGATATGCAACTCGCTAAATAGCACTACCTTTCACCGGGTTGGTTGCAATGTAGTCTTTGATCTGAGACTTCCATCCCAGTGCTTCCTTCAAGGGATTTGTTCCGTGTGACGAGGATGTGTAACATAACGATCATTTGCACTCACTTCTCTTGGGACGCCCCCCGTGATAACTACGACGCCTGTCTTTCTAACGGCATCTCTTTGGCTTTCGGATAACCCGTCCTTTACTACTTCATCATATGGGATGCGTGGGATGATCTAACATAATCAAGTTGGCAACACAACTCGCGGAGAATATGGGGACAGCCTACGTTTGTTCCCTGAGAAATGATTTCCCGCACACGAGGTTCAAGAGCGTTCAATACTCCTCTCCATGCGGACTCAAGCACGTCCGGCGTTACATCCATGTCACGCAGAAGGTCCTTCTTGATGGTCGAAAACCGAGCAGGGAGCGGTGCGACGCTGGCATTTGGACCGAGTGTGGTGAAGACGTCAGCGATAGTACCACCCTTTCTCATTCGTGGGGTAGCTTCCGTTGCCATCGTCGCGAGCCGGTTACTACCTGCAAGGGGGTTTGGATAACGGCGGAGGGTAGAACATCGCACATATGGGCGATACGAGGTGGAAAGCGTTGGCTGGAGTAGCATCCTCGAGGCCAGTGACCAGGGTAGGAGCAGACACTAGGTAGGGTTGATAAGGGTTCCACGAAGCGGTCAGCTGCTGCGGCAGCGATGTTCCGTGTGTCTCCGTTTGGGCATATACTCAGACAGAGAGCATGCTCCGAAATTTCCTCATTGGGAGACCATGCTGTAGAAACGCACGAGTGCCAGTGTGACAGTCTATTTGCCTGCTCCAATGCACGCGATAAACCGCACGGACGTACTATGGCTTCATCGCTTCGAATTGTGTGGTGGCTGATTCTACGGCAATCTCGCCATCCCGGCTCCCTTAACTGTGCGGATATAATATTGGTCTGGAGGGGAAGCCTTGTGGACGTTAATCTGCTTAACGGCCTCAATGACGCTACGATATCTCACCAGTGCCAAAAAACACCGTCTAGGTTCGACGGCACAAAAAGGACGTCAATGGGTCAACTATCTTGACTCTTCGACACGATGGATCATGCACGAGAAGGTCGTGTCACCACCTTGATCGTACAGCGAGAGGTATTCTTTGCCCGCGGCCCAAAACCGAGGAAGAACTCGGACTGATAGGGATCACCAAAGCTCGAAGTCTGGAAACGACCCAATGAGGGCTGAAGCGCTGTTTGAACGTTGAAAATGAAGCGAACCTGAAGGGTACAACTATCGTGCAAAGTGTGGTGTCCACGGCTTGCAGTTACGATGGTGGATGTGCAGGGGCGGCCCAGCGGGTCCGGCAAGTTCGGAATCGTAAACTTCGTGTGATCCGTGATCGGGATTATCCGCTAGAACTCACCAAGCAGACGGTAACCGTAACTTTGTGAGTGATTATTCTTAGTTCACTGAGTACGTTGGCTGTGCTCGGCATGATTGTAGCAGGTTCCACCACACTCTGTGCCACTTCAAGCTGTGACAAACCACGCGGGAGCTTCGTGATGGAGCCTTATAAGCCTCACTGCGAATGTTCGTCAGCCGTTATTGGCTTCCAGTCGACCTCCCACCTCTTATCCTTGACTATTTCGCAAGATGCTTGTAATCCCAGACAAGAAGTCCAAGGCCGAACCCATCCTTGACAACCCCAAAAGTGACCAGCCCCCGGCATACGATGCCTTGTCAATTCATGACTCCACTGGCTACGACGTGGGCCGACCTACATGCGAACCCGTCTTTTCTGACCCGGTAGCAGGATCTAGCAGTGACCCGACTCACTCGCATTCGGAGAGTCACTTTCTTCCCGGCCCTAACGTCGACAAATCACTGCCCCCTCTACCACCGCTACCCGACAATACCGATACCCAATCCTCTTCGACAACCGCCAGCTCCCTGTTGACCCCAAATTCTCGGGCTAAGAATCCTTCTTGGCGCTCGTTCCTGCCATTCACATCGTCTTCCTCCGCCAAACGAGTTCGCCAATCTGTTTTGTCGACCATCACCGACCTCGTCGTCCCACCGTCTCGTACAAGCGACGTGGAGCTGAAGAATGTGGATGAGGCATTCGCCTCCGTTGCGGAGGCATGCGCCGAATACAAGCTTGCCCTCTCTGGCGTGCTCCAAGAAGCATTTATTGGGGGCCACACCCCGATGTACTGGGCCGTAGTCAACTATCGACCGGAGTTGCTTGTGGCGCTGTTGGTCCATGCTCGACCGTTAACCGCTCAGGCTATTTCGGATATTCGGCGCGCGTGCCTCGTCAGCTCGAATCAGACGCTGTTCCATGCACTTCGTGTATGTCGTCCTCCATTCCACACGACAGATGGCATTCAGATTCCAAGCCTGCGGACAGGTATGTTCCATCTAGTTTCCCGTCGTCTTAAAGGAACTCGGGTGACACGTTTGATAGCTTCTGATAACCTGCTTGTGGGTAATCGGCCCCTGGATGAGATCCACGTACGACAGATGAGCGATGAAGCGTTTATCGTTTCCTTTGATATCCCTCTTTGGCAAAAACGAATCAAAGCAATTGGTCAAGTCAGCATCGAGTTTATAGCATGCAGTAAGTCATATCTTCGTTTCGATATGCACTTGCCCCCAAGTAAACCACGACAGGCAGGATGTGGTCTGTTAACTTTGTCTTTACGGACCCTCCTTCATCTGCGTCCGGGAAACCAAAGAAACGCAAGAATACATGGCACGTCATGATCGGCCTTTTGGAATCAAGTCTACCTACTTTTTTCAATTCAGAGCTCGTCATAGACCTCCTACCTCCCGTGATTTCTCCATCGAGTCCAATCCATAGACTCAGGGAGGCACAATCCACGATGTTCTTGCCTTCATGCGACAGGGTGCACCAGAGCCGAACGTTAATGTATGATCATGACTACCATCGGAATGCAAATCTAAAATCATCTCGGAGTCATGATGCTCTCCATCTTGACGACGAAGACAGATTTTCTTCCTCTTCTTCATCCAACCTTCCGCCGCCGACGCACTCCCTGCAAGGTTCGTCGTCGTCGTCCGTTCAGTCGATTTCAGCCCCGATCACTATTCAACTTGGATGCGGTGAACGCAAACTTGGCCGTCGACCTGACGCAAAAGGTAGGGACTTTAATCCTCGGACAGACCCTCCAGACCTTACGTTTTCGTGTGCAGAGCCCATGGAGGCTCCGGCCACGAAGCCCGAAACGTGGTCGGATCGCGGTGTGGGTTATATCAATTCAGCCATCGCGTCCCTTGGAGACGACCTTGCATATCCGTTGCTGTCTGAGTGAGTCGTCGATCTACTGCCATGAGCTGCTTCTCATCGATGCTCCGACAGTCACTCGCAATATTTGCTTCCTGATGGTACACTCAGAGGGCGGCTAGAGGCAAGACTCGTGAAGATCGAGTCATCCAAGGACTGTATCATCTGCTAGGTCGGCGGAAGTGATGTATCCCGTACGACGGACTATCCATACTTGTAACTTTGTCATAATGCAGTGTCGTTTTTCTAAAGGGGGTCTGCCCGTTATGATACCCAACCCCTGCGCAGTGCACAGCTACAACATCCATGCATGTCTGCAGGCGATCATTATATATATCACTTGCTTCACGACCACGAGCCGCCGCAGTATTGAATTAAACCATGGTCATTCTGCAAAAGCACCACGACGAAGACGACCTGGTGGATTCCTCCGCCAACGATCACACGGACGCACCCCCTTCATACGAGACCATCTCATCAGCTCCGAGTCATGGCGGAAACAGATATCTGCTCGATGAAAAGTTCTCTGGACAGTCTTCCTTTCCTACCTCCCCAGGTAGCGTCGAAGTCGGTGCCAGCACTTCTCGTCCAGTCAGCACGCATTCGCACTCCAATTCCTCGTCATGGCTCTCCATGTTACCATTCACCACTTCGCGCACCTCCAAACAGGTCCGCCAGACCGTCCTCACACTCATCCGCGACCTTGTCCTCAATGCAGACTCGCCTAATCTTCTCGACAGCTGTGCCAACGCCTGTCAGACATATCGTCTAGATCTATCAGCTCTCTTGCAAGAGCCATTCATCGAGCACCACTCTGCGATATACTGGGCTGTCCTGAATCACCACGATGCGCTTCTCCCGTCGTTGCTTGTACACGCAGCTCCGCTCTCCCAGTCGACCACATCCGAGATTCGTCTCGCTTGCCTCGCCACCGCGAACCAGCGCCTCTTTCAGTCACTAAGGTGTCACCGCGCACCCTTCACAAGGCAAATGACGCCGCTGAGCACGAGTCCCGGTACGTGATATTCATGCACTGATCGATATCACCCAAGTTGACGTTTTAAAGGCGCAGATGCACTTTTGCTAGGCTTCACGCCAGCGGACGAGGTGTCCATACGTGAGATGGAAGGCCAAGGAGCGTTCGTAGTAGACATGTGCATCAATCTCTGGCAGAAACGCATGCGAGTGACTGGTCGCGTCAGTGTCGAGTTTATTGCGCGAGGTATGATACCCTGGTGGCACCACTGAACTATTTGTGACGAACACTCTGCAGGCAGGATATGGTCTCTCACGTTTTTCTCCCCACCGCCCACTACTCGTACACCAGTAGGTATGTGGCAAGTGGCGCTTTGCCTGCTAGAGCACAGTCCGCCAACCTTTATCGACTCGAGACTGGTCGTCAATTTGCCGCCACCATCCTTGAACGCATCATCGTCTACAGAGAACTCATCTCATGCGAATAACTTAATATCATTATCGCCTTCGCCAGACGAAACCAGCAGTCTTGCTGTGCAGTCTCCCCTTCCATCGCCCACGCCGTCACAAAAGTCCAAGTCCAAGTCCAAGGCACCACAAACCATCGAAGTGCGTCTCAAGAGCACTTACCGTCTCGCCTATCGCGCTTCCAACACTTTTCTCACCGCCCTCGATGCCGCCTTCTCGAACCAGAAGGAATGGAGTCCTCCACATGTCGAGCAGTGGACAGACGATGGTGGTAGCACATACACCAATGCCATCGTCGTTCCACTCGACAACGGCGCCAGCGCGGAGCTGTTGTACGAGTAAGCACGAAAGCTCTACCCTGGTGCATGCTTGGCTTAGCCGTATTTCTAGCAACACCCCGTTTATTGCGATGGATGGCTCGTTGCATGTCCGCCTCGAGGCACGATTGGGCAAGCCAGATGCAACAGAATGCATTATATGCTGACGATATGAATGGGCAAAGCGTCGACAGCTATATTTCCTCCATCACACCAGGCCAAAGTCCATTTTTCACCGAGTTGGCTGCTCTTGCACGTGGAAGCTATCGAGTCTCTAAAGCCTGCGCTCTGCTTCAGTTGCTTAGCTATTGACGCGCACGTGTTGCAACTGCGTACCCTCTACATGGCTTGATTGTATTAGGATTGCGACGAAGCTGCGGCGGCTTCCCGTTTGCGAGCCTTCCTTGCCTTTCTCTTTTGGCTTCCATTACGCCTCTTTCCGAAGTATGGGTTGATGATCTCCCGCAACAGCTCCTTGAGTAATCCACCCTGATATGCGTTCTCTTTGGGAAAGAATCGATCCTTTTTCTTCGTATATGCGGCAAGGTCATCCAACGTATTGAACTGTCGAACTGACTGTCCCGTCCTGACGGCTTCGATAAGATCGACAATGTTGACATGCGCATCCCAGACTACCTGTTCGTCATGGTTTGAACGAACGTGACATGGACGATTCCATTTGTGCCGCTTACTTTGCGACATTCGTCGATGCTCTCGGGGACCGGTGCGATACCGATAGTTTTGCAGAGGTAGTGCCACGCGGCCAAGTCATTACCGTCGATGCCGTAGAGGAAATTGAACTGCTGGACAAGCGCGTCCTTGAAGCTTTGACGAGCCTCTGCACGCGCAGGAGAGTTGCCTGCCCAGCCAGACACTCTGCAGAGACGAGCAAAGTTTTTGTGGGCTGAGGTCTCTGGTTGGTACGCGAATCCGACTGCAGCGAACCCTGCAAAGTAGGCTTCGAGAGGTGCTGGTGAAGGGGGTGCGTCCGTGGTTGAAGTTTCGGCCATGGGATGGTCGTACGAGAACCAATTTGTGCAAGTGGCGTGAAGTAGTAGGATCTGCAACTGCAACTCGCACTATTAGGGTGTCGGGTATTCCTTCTTCGTTCCCGCTCTGATGTGTTGCACTAAGCGAATCTTACACCGCTGCTGGCGAAGGCAGTAGACCCTACCACGCGCTGTTTCGGCGTAAGACAACCAGGTGAGATGGTACTGTAAATATCCTCAGGCTTGATGGGCTCACCCTGACATAGTAGCAGTCCGGATTACCAGGCTTCGTTCACTGGGCTCGCAAGGCAATAACAACCATCAAGAACTTTGGCTTTCGTTTTGGCTTTGGACGTACTGAAACATCCCTCCGTCGACTTTTCATGGCCACGATGTAACCA
>JBBPOC010000434.1:0-17486 GCA_038091235.1 Tylopilus rubrobrunneus | reverse complement strand
TGATGTACTTACCTAGACCGCCACTACCTTGCTCGGAGATAAGGTCGAGGATGCGATACATGCCTTTGATGGAATAGGCCAAGTCAAATTTATCGTGTTGAAGAGGCGTAGCATCCGTATCCATCTATCAACTCATATTTCAGCTCGAGGGTCTGTCTGGATTAAGTGAAATGAACACACCTGTGGCCTTTCTTCTTCAGCGGACTCGTAGAGACTTTCGTTGCCATCAGAGCTAACAACGGAGACCCCGTCCATGGGATGGTCTGCATGAGTAGCTATCAACGGGGAAGTTGTCAGGTCGGAATCGGACCCAAACTCCAAGTCGGAGTCCGTGTCCGTGTCTAAAAGCGAGTCGTTTCCAACTTGATGGTGTGCTTGGGAAGAATATCGGTAATGGGAGACGGGTGGCTCATCATACAGAAGCTCCGAGTCTGAACGTGCCATCGTCGACTTGGGTCATGATCGCTGTAGTCTGCCAGATACCTACCTTCCGCTTTTCGCTTTCCCTTGTCAATCTTGCTAGGAATGTAGCCGCCGACGTCTTCGTTGAAAAGATTGGGAGGTCTATGGGATGGATCCATTGGGCGCGACCGAATGACTGAGGATGTGCAACTTAAAAGAGGGCAGCCACGAGGTCGGTCACAAGGTGATCATGGGTTGATGGCGCGCACAGGAAGCTACTTAGGGGCCTTGCCAGGGCCTTCTTCAATTCAGTAACGGAAATGCTGCCACGAAGTTTGAAATTTGATTAATTTGATTGTTCACGAAACTCAGGCTGCGTGACCGATAAGATTCAGTTATCATATTGAAACTGCCAGTAATTTCGAAGGTCGTCAGTACCCAGTCAGCTCCCACTCTCAGGTTACAACGGTAGTCAAATGGTAGTACATCCGATCATTGCAAACAGACGACAAACAAATAAATAACATCAAATACGTACAGCCTTGTCAAGTACTATCAGAGATTGAACCTCAACGCATTAGTGCCCCCCTTGGTTTCTGCAGCGATTCTGCAATGCCCAAGAATGTCTCCGCAAGTTGAATCTGAGCCGAAAATATATAAGAATAATACCGGCATCACAGCCAATTGTGCTCACCGTATCGAGTGCTTGGGTGTACGACGAAGGAATGGTCGCAGCCACAGGTGCGAGCGGATCTCTTGGCGCGTTGTTCTGAGCATCTCGTGCGATTTCTGTCATGCGACGAAGGTATGTCGAGGAACATTCTGGTCCGAACGACACCGCATGGAATGACACCGCCTTGCTGCGTTTGCAGAGAGAACGTATGTCAGCGTGATGAACAAAATACACAAACAACGATTTTTACCCTAGTCGAATTGCTGTGCGACAGAGATCCTGCATAACTTCGTCACCAATGCGACATTCGCCATCAGAAAGAAAGATAATGACTGGGGCCCTGTATGCCAGTGGGAGGCCCTGTTAAAAAGAGAGCAGAGAATAGAAATCGCAGTGTTCACCTTTCTGTGCTCCAGCCTTCCTCCATGACTGCTTGAGCTTGTTGAATCGCAAGAGTAAAGTTGGTGCCGCCATCCGTAGGGCAACTGAGTAGAGCATCTAACAGTTGATCTGGTGTACTTGCAAAATCGTTCGAAAACTGGGTCCAGACGGTGTGATCAAACAAGATCACACTGTATGCGTCCCGGCGTGCAGCATTCGAGTTCGCAATGGCCGCTGCACGTGCCGTCCAGAAACCGTACAGCGACGAGAGTACAGCGCCATATCGATTGTTTGAGCGAGCGCTAATCCGAGCAGTGGCCGGTGTATTGGGGAGCGGCTGTCGGTCATCCAAAGCCATCGAACCGGAACTATTTTAAGGTGGTCACTGAGCAAATCCACGACGGAGGATTCCAAGCGGAACCTACTGGTCAGCCACAAAGATCCTACGAACGGAGGACAGTCAGCTTCGCTTGCTACGCGTATCCAAGGATGAACGAACTCACACATGGAATGCCTGTTGCATTACGACCGGGTTTCGACATGCAAATTGATGGCCGTCGTTTGAGACGTACCCGGTGCCTGTTTGCGCGCTGGTGGGATTTGATGGTTCATGGAAGAGGGCCGTGCGCCCGTTTGAACGCCGATACCACGTTCTTCGAGAAACCGAAATGGAACCATCACTTCCTATTCCAAGTCATCAACTGGTTCCTCCTTGGATCGCCGAACGAGCATCATGATGCGGTTCGTTTGCAGAAGGTCTGGGTTGATGGTACTATCATCCAGCCGCGGTGGAAGGATTTCGTCAACAGGCTTACAGCCGAGCTGGGCCGGTACACCATCTTCGTGCGTTTCAAGTTTCCTCGCATTTGCGTGGGTGGATACCTCATTGGCCGCAGTCGACAGTGATGCTCGCCGTCAGTTTTAGCTTCCTGGCCACTCCTGGCGTCATCACCCTCGGTGCGGCCGCAGGCCCGATTCAAGTGGTCACTTATTGTTCCATTGTGTCGACGATCGCATCCATTGTCTTCTCCTTTGGTTTGTTGAACATGTACAGTAACCCGCGACTGTTGATCGCTCGGAACGTGGTACGTCTCTCCCCACCCTGTCGCGCTCACGCGGCATGCTCACGTTGCTCGGTGACCATCACAGACGTAAGCCTTTGGGACGCTCGGTCGGACGAAGACGGGCATGGTGAGTCTGGCCATCTCAGTCTTCCCCGTTTCTCTCTGGGACACGTTAACGCATATCAAACTAGCCATTATCGAGGACACTCACCAAGTCCGGTCTATTGCCCTGTCACCTGATGGCACCCCTAATCCCGAGGCAAATTTCAGCGACACCAAGTCAACGGAGGGAAAACAACGTTGGGAGCTGGTTCAAAACGGCGATGCGGAGGCGGGATCGCAATTGGACACCACATCAAACTACGTCAGAGGAGTCTCCTAGTGTACAACATACAAAAACGGCCCCTCAAACGCACAACCTTCGACGACAGCCCCGTATAGAAGCTAAAGGTGAGTGTACCGTTTCCTCTCATTTTTCGGGCACAGGTATCTAATCAGCTGGCTCAGTGGACAGTTGTTAGGCCTCCCGGCAGGCCACATGCTCGTCACATTTCATTCAACCTGCGAAGTGATGACCTATATCATTATTCACAAAAGAAGAAAGATGTCTCGAAAGCTACCCCCAAAGCCGTCCCCAATGCAGCCCTCAAAGGTTCAACTGAACCAGGGACATCGAGCCAAGCGCCCAAGGACCCTTCGCGCTCGGGACCCCATCCAACCGGTGCTCCCGTCGAAACGAAACCCAAGACATTGGGCGTGCAACGCGAGCTCGAGGTCAGGGTCCACTTTGTGTAGTCGCATGTTGAGGCTGACATGTGTTCTCTGTAGCGTGGACGTGGCGGACGAATAATATATGATTTTTACTTGTCTTCTTCGATCTCGCTGCCCTGGTGGTTTTGCTGTGGCCACGTGGGTCACAGCGCCGATGGTGAAGCGACCCGCTTCAGGGCCCAGGGCCCAGGCTGCGGATCGCGATATGTTGTTGGCATGATTTTGGAACATTGCCCTTTCGCCGTTACCCATATCGCTATTAAACTTGCTGGATAATGACATTGGAAATGCATCGGGTTGCATAGAGTATTGCCACTTCGACACAGATGCCGTTCTGGCACTGGCAAGCAGCAGTGTTGGATTCGGCGTTGTTTGCGGTTCAGCGCTCAGCTTCGGTGGTTGGAAGTGTCACCCAGAGATGTAATACTTCTGTCAAGGACGTCCAAAGTCGTACTCGCTATCTAGACTAAAATAATCATGCAGAGTGTACCCGACATTTACTGTACGTCTACCGTACGGATGCCGTCCATCAATTCTCCTAATGGCGTCTCCTCCCGAACCTGGGCCATGATCAAGCTATCCATCGCCACACGCTTGCACTGCGTGCGCTCCAGTGATGAGAGTAGTAGTGCACCAAACGGCTGCTTCAACCGAACGACGAGCCGCAGCGCACGTATCGCCTCGTCGAACAAGGGTTCATCGCATGCGAAATCCTCGTCGAGGAGGGGACTGATCCAGGGAGGTAACTGTGTTGGCTTCCCGAACTGCCAGTCCATGCGAGGAGTGCGACACTATCTGAGCGCGTCAGTATATGCTCCAAGAGGCAACCAACGGCCTGATTGCCCTCGCCATAGATGATCGGGAGCGCAACATTGAAGATTCCGAATAAAGAATAAGCCATATCTTCCTCGCGGGTCGTTTGACGCCTCGATGCGAGATAAAGCTTCTCGCGTGCCCTGTCCAGCCCCGGTCGAAGTGTGTCCAGCTCCTCCTTCGCAAAGTTCATCGCCCGTTCCATCTCCGAAAGGATCACTGGCGACTCTTTGTGATTGAACGTTTGCAGTCCAAGGTAAGGCTTCCAGTCCTCGGTGTAGAACTGGACAAGCTCAGACGCAAGATATTCTTGGTATGTCCATCCGCGCGTGTTCCAGATGCTCCGCAAGAGACAACCAATCTCCTGCGACTCTGAAGATAGGCCAAGAAGGTGGACGACGGTGACAGATGAGCCACGGTACCACTTGAACATGGCAACGAGGGATTCTTGCAAGACGCCCTTGTCGAGCTGGTTTACGCAACAAGTATCGCTCCAGGCCAACTTGAACCGGAGAGCTTGCACCACCTTGCAGAAACTTTGAAGCTTTTTGAACGCAGGTAAAGGCGGAAGGTCGTAAATCGAGTTATTTTCGACCACCTGGAATGTCGGCTCATGCTGCCACTTGTGCGAAAACATGACGTAATTGTAGAAATTCTTCACCTCTTTGCGGATTCGTTCCCGATCGAGCTGAGTAGTCAGAGTCATCGAGGACCGGAGTTCATTGTATACTGCGAGTTTCTCGAATGCAGCTGCTTGCTGCGCTTTGTCATGGAGAGGTCCGGTATCGGTGTCGATGAGCACACGTGGCAAATCGCGGATAGTCTGCTACACCGCGTTTTGTATATCATAGAACCGGACGATCCATGGCTGTAGTGAGAACATCGTCAGCACCATACAGAGTTTCCGGAAGATGGGCGTACCCCATCGCCCGCGAGCCGCAAAGGCAATTCAGTTTCGTCGCCCTCCAGGATGGTAACCTGATTGATACTGTTCTTTACATAGAATTTGGGCGTGGACTGAGACATGGCCGGTGACACTGAAACATATAACATACCTTTACCCTGCAGACATTGACGAAAACACCACTGGCAGGCACGGAAATGTAACGCTTGCATCCATAAGCATCCTCAACGCTCACTTTCAAAGGAACGGGTGAGATAATTGTACACGGATTGTTCATGATCCTTACCTAGTTCCACCTCAAAAGTTCCACCTTCCTTGTCTATTGTAGCTGGATGGGTACTTGTATACGCGTAGAAGACTTTATATCGCGGATCTCCAGGCGATCGGTGGTACGAGGACCAAGGATAATTCTAAATTCCATGGTGCCATTCCCTTGGAACTACAGTTTAAGAATGAGGTCTCAAAAACGGGCTTGTAACTCACCCGAAGGTCCACTTCAATGTCGACCATATTCCCAGAGCAGCTGTTTACCATGCGCTTTGGACGGCAGCAGCCGATGGAATAAAGTCTGCAACCGCTAGAGGATGGACAATTTGATCGATGCTTGGGCCTGCGTGGGGATTGCTTTACTGGAGAAAATGCCCTTGATGAAGGTATTCGCAGAGCCAACTCCTTCCGCGCCACCTGAAGCGTCGGCGCTAGATCCACGGAGAAGTGGGACAAAGTCAGGGCTGAGAGAGTCGAGGTTGCGGGCGAGGAAACCTTCGGAGGAATACGTCATGGGACCTTTGGAATGGTTAACGGTGAAACGTCGCGGTTGTCAGCAACGGCATCGGGATCTAGAGAAACAGTGCATAGCTCCTTCTTGACGAGCTTCATCTTGTACGGAGCGTGCTCTCAAGCGCGGATGGTTGCACACCGAGGAACTCGGCGACGATATCAAGAACATCCATGTTGCAAACAACAGAAGCGTGCGATGGTGAATCCAAATGCAGAATTGTGGCGAAGTGTATCAGACTCATTTTTGGGCTTGGCTACAAAGTGTATGTACGAGCCTGATAATAATAATAGCCGCCTAACTAGTATGGGTCCGATAACTTGCGCTTGCCTGCTAGCCGTGACGATGACCGGAAACTCGACCTACCCCAAGAACGAGGAGTCCAGGTCACAATCTGATGGCCGCTCTGACGTATAGTATCTCGGACGGTACCAAGTTCCTCATCTACAATGTCGAGCTGCTCTTCCGCGAGCTCAGCTTGGAAGCGGTATAGCCGTCCCAAAACTTCACATTCCTCAGCCATACATGATGCGAGCAGGTGTTCGGCCCGTTTGACCTTAGACCGAGCACATGCAACTTCCAGCTGAATGGTAGCCTCTTCTTGGCAAGTAGGTACCTCCAGGTTTTTTTAGCTACGTTGCACCGTTGTCTTCTGAGAAACTCACCTGGTGCACTAATGTGGATGGAGAAAAGTTTGCTCTAATCTCATTTGCGGGTAGAGTGCTGCTGCTAGAGACCGAAGCATCGGTCGTGGTGGGGGAGGGAGAGGATGATGCGCGATACACTAACCATTCTTTGTCATTATCAGTGCTCGTAAGCGAGTCACTGATATTCTGCAGATCGGCTTCACTGTCAAGATCGAGGATCTTTGGTGTGGTCCTTGAGGTTTGCGATAAACGATTTCTAGATGAGGACTGTATGGTCTCACCTTGAAGTGCAACCCGCCTATGGGGTCGATGAAGGTCCGGGGTAGATTGGAGGTGTCCGCGCGTAAACGTGCTGAGAGAATGCAGGAGGACACGTCATTAATACATTTGCAATTGATTGTCAATGTTTAGCACTTGAAGTTCGGTCGGCGACTGCCGAGAGCTGTCGCACTCCGAGTCGGGGTAGTGCCAAGGGATGTAGCTTGTATAGTGGAATAATGTACAGTGTGAATGACTCGGAGTTCTTCGTCATCGTCGATCTACAGGCATGATCAGGATAGACAGATAAACGATAATGCTCGGGTAGGCAACCTGTAGGATGGTACAACGCCGCGTCAAACTTAGGCGGGCATGACATGACCACCCAGCAAGCACCAGCCGGGGCAGATCCAACACGCGTGAACCGTTCAATGACACCCGAAATCTCCTCCGCATGCTGTGCGTACGATGTCACCACGGCGCTCACGGTCACCTCCGTGTCCAAATACGCGGCCTTGAGGTCGACCACGGAGTAACATCCCTGGACGGTGCTTGGCAGCAGCTCCTGCCCATAGATCGGCGTCCACGCACAGCGCAGCCAGTTCACGTGAAGTTCCGTCCCTAGAAACTGCCGCATACTTAACGTGACTTGTAGATTGCTCGTCGAACAAGTCGATCGCTGAGCCAGAAGGACATTGATAGCGCATTCAACTCGACCGAGCAATCCAATTGTAACTAGTACCTAGATCGAACACACATACCCAACGTTGTACGAGTGGACACCTTCAGATAGCCCGACACTGTCTCTTGAGCTTCGACGAATAAGTCAACAGAAAAGAACGATAATTTTGTGATACGACTCGGTACCCGTTCCTTTTTGATAATCGCAAATTCTGGGGGTCTGGGGAACAATGAATGACAGCTAACCCAGGTGTCAGTATCCGGATCGCATCGTCAAAAGTATTAGAAACAAACCTGCGTTTGGGCCAGCAGAAGAAATGGTAGTAAAAGACAGGCCACGGTCAAGCTCACTGTAAATATTCAGACAAAGACGACCCAAAGTGAGCTTTGTCACGCACAATCTGAACCTTCCAGCAAGCAATGCACCAAGGACCGAATCTCGTATAGTGCACTCTCCATCATCGTGCCCAGGTTTGAAGCAGTCTGGAATGCCATCAAGAGCGGTGCAGGCTCGTATCGATCCGATTCGTTCATCTAGCGTGCTCGTAAGATATGGGCCTGGGACAAGGTTAGCAGTCCACTTTCAACAAGGATCAAACAAAAGCTTGCTCGCCTTGGCCTCCACGCGTTGCAGTTCGGCGTCATCGTCGGCCGTCAGATCTATTTCATCCGGATGTTCCACCAGACCACTCAGACGCATTGAATCCCCGAGCTCCTGGAGCGCGCGCAGAGGTTCACCTGTCGCCTTGACGAGTTTTGCACTCTCCATAAAGTAGAACCGGGCATTGCTTTGTTGTGCCTGAAGCGCCGCCGAGTAAGCAGTCTGTCATTGCTTTGCTTTCCGTGCAATTTTGGCGCTCGCGATCCACGACTGACCAATCTCCTTGGTGATCGAAGGTGTCGTATTAGGACTGTAAAAGCGACTCAGTCTCGAGAAACCGAAGGCACGATCCATCCCTGACCTCAGTGCAAAGCCTGTACGTCGCATGCTTAGGACCGCTTGTCGGACACGAAAGTTTGGAAGCGTGGAGTCAAACCGAGCAGCGAGAGAAGCGCCCAATGAATTTATCGCTTCTCGCCGATGGATGACAGGCGCAGCTTTTGGCTTTGCACGCTTATCAAACGCGAGTTCGTGAACCTGTCTGTCGTAGTCCATAGTATCGTCATCGTTGGAGGATGCAGATGGAGGGAGTGCGCCAGTGGTATCGTCGTGGAAAGATACATGATCGGGAGCATAAAGAAGCGTCCTGAGCGAATCAAAATCTTAGTCGAGTTTATGACGCATGTCCTCTTCTTTTTCTTTCTCCGCTTGTAACGGGGCGTCTGGCGTGAGACCGTGCAATTGCAGCGCAGGTGACTCTGACGGCATGTGAACATTGCGTTGCGCGGGTATTGAGCCACGGCGCATGCTGTCCGCCTGACCCTGGTATATCGCCGGCTGCGGGTAATGGGTGTAGTCGCCGCTTCGCGCAGCGCGGGTGGCGATTGCTGAATATCTGTGAGGGGCGCGTTAGGAAGGCGGATAGGCGCCTGCAACCCTGACTCAACTGGAGGGCTTCAAGTTTGGGAACTGCGAGGGACGGGGAACGTCGAGACTCGGACGGCAGGAGATGAGTAAGCGGAAGAAGATGCCGAGGCAGAGCCTGGTGTAGCGGGCTGAGAAGAACAGACAGAAACTGAAAGAATGTTTGAATTGCGCGTCAGACAAAGAGGAGGTGGACTTACTGCTGTCGTCCCAAATCACTGGCACCGCTAGAGGCAGTGCTAGAAATCGAGTTGCGACGAATAAGATCCAACTCGCTAGCTTCGTTCTTGACGGGATGGGAACCAACAACAGGTGCAAACTTTTGAGGTCTTTTTGTCCTCGGGAGCGGTGGCTTTCCGCGTTTTGCCACCCGCACGGAGTTCGTCAAAGCGAAGGGGACGAGGACGGAGATGGGTGCGCTCGTAGAGACCACACTTGTCGCATACGATTTTACCGGGATTGAGCGTGGACTGACGCCAGGAAGGAGGTTCAGTAGTGTGGCAGTTGAAGCAGCGGCGACGAAGGTACTGGGTCTCCTTGCTGGTGGCGTCGTCCGTGAGTTGCACGGGCACGGAGGCACCGGCGGGAGAGGGCAGAAACGAGGGATGATGGTGGGTCTGGAGAGAGGTCAAGCTAAGCTGGGAGGGGACGATGAGAGGGATGTCCTCGAGCTTGATCGCCTGTTGGTCTTGGCGGTCAGAGAGATGATCTGGGTGGACAGGGAAGTGGTCGTAGTACTGGGGCTGTGGGAGGTCGTAGCGAACGTAGGGGAAAGTGGCGTGGCGGGGCACTGCCTGGTTGTGCAAGTTGTGCCGCCGCTGGTTATGCCATCGGTGTAGTGGGCGGTGTCGTCGATGTAGATGTCGTGGAGGTAGTTGTCATTTGGATCGTGTTCGTAGAGCTCCTGAAGGAGAGAATTTGGCTGGGAAGTGTAGGGGGACCGGGCGGATCGGATTCCTGGAAGATGTGGGGGACGGATCCGATCGGGCTGGGGCGCTCGCAGTCCGAGTCGCGGCTGACTCGAGGATGCGGCTTGCTTGCAATGGCGAGAGATCCATGGCAAGGGAGGAGGAGGTAGTTCGCTGGTTGAAATGACGCCTGCGCATCGCTATATAGCCCTTGGGGGCGGACGGCTGACGGCGACTGCCAGGGGCGCTCGCAGTCCATTGCGGCTGACTTGAGGACCGGTGGCTTGCGTGTTCGGACATGCTGCAATGCGTGACGCGTGACGCATGACAGCTGTGGCGGAGGCAATTTAAAGGAAACTCCATTTCCTGGTGTCCTCGAGCTGGTTTACCTCCGAGTCAAGGCTTAAGAAATCATTTGTCGATAGACGAAGCTTATAACATTGAGAACCGGAACACAAAAAGCTCTATCGCTTGCTGTGCCTTGGAAGGCAAATTCAGATGGTGTCTCACTGGCACTATGTAAGTATTTCACTTCATCGTTTTCACGTGTCGTTCACTGTGCTAATTGTCGAGCAAAATACCTTGAGGAGCTTTATTCCTTGCTCAAATTCCTGCGGGCCCAACCTCTCAACAATTGGCATACCTTCAATGAGCAGATCGCGAAACCTGTGAAAGCTCGCCGACCTGGCCGAAACGATTGCACGTGAGTTGGTCTATATTTTTGCAGCCCACTTCTTGAGTTCATGCGTCATAGATTGTACCCTTCGCTCGAGACCGCCTTGTGCGTTATATCGTTCTCTTCCGTTTCGGATCGTTTCCTAAAGGCCTCATGACGCAGCCTTGAACTCGACTCGACCACCAGCGACTGCAAAATAGCCTATGACCCCAAGGGTATCGTCCTCTCCGTAAGTCTGTTTAACTACCCAGTCTGGTTGGCGCTCGGACACGTGGCATGTCATCCTGTGCTTACGGCGTTCATGTCGTATGTAGATTGGTGCTATTGCGGCCGGTAACTGCTTCGTGCTCAAGCCGTCCGAACTGTCGCCCGCGACCAGTGGTCTCATTGCTGGACTTGGACCCAAATACTTGGACCCCGACGTTGTACGCGTCGTGTTGGACTGTCCCCGAGACGACCAAGGTAACTCCCATCCAGAACACCAGTCATCTGATTCATTGTCCCGGACGATTCGCAGCTTCTGGAACTTCCCTGGAATCACTGTGTATATTTAGCGCCTCGAATCCTGGGAGTCTCTGCTGACTCATGTATAGTTCTGTACACCGGAAACGGGCGCATTTCCGTGAGCCTCGAGGTAGGTTGGGATCTAAGCGCTCTTCGGGATGACTCACGAGCTTCTTTTCAGCTCGGTGGCAAATCCCCTGTTGTGATTGACCCTGCCCTCAAAAACGGCGGCGAAGCGTATCATGTGTGGCAAATGTGTCAATGCAGGACTATGTCCTCGTTCAAGAAGATGCTCAAGATGACTATCCGGGCGCTCGAAGAGGCGTTCGTCCTTTGCTGCAACTTTACGCAGCCTTCATCGTTGATGGCTACTTCACAGGCGCGATGAGTTCTATCCAGACGGCACTGTTGGGTCATCCGATCTCGGCCATATCGTCAACGAAAGGCCCGTTGCATTTCACCTCAACTACGACCCTGCGATTAGGAGCGTCAGCATTGCAGATATCGCAGAACGTTATTCGCTCCCAGACTTGCGAGCCGCACTTGTACATTATGTGTACCGCGAGCACGACGACAACCCCCTCCAGATCGGTGGAGCAAGACGGTATCGAGGCGATGAACATTTACCATTCAATATGTTGCAGGTCTGGAACAAGGTCGGTTTGCAGCAAAAGTCGTATCATGATAGGGATAAGCCTCTCCCAGCGCAGACACTCAACGCACATTCACCACAGGCGGATTGGCCTAAAGGCCGCTACGATGCCGCATTTGTCAATATCAATGATGAATGTCAATGGCCTTGGAGCGGAATAGAAGGTATGTCCTCCTGCCGTTAGCTACTTCGTAAAACGCCTTACGTATTGTTTATCAGGTCATGTGGTGTGTGAAATCCGCCTCATTTTCCGTCCTGTCCCCTCGCGAAGTCAGGCCACTGCCTGGTGGAGTAATAAATTCCTCGTGTATGCTACTCGGTTCGACATACAAGGAAAGGATCTGGCCACGGGTATGCACTGCCTGAAGCGTGCGATGCGATCTAACGGCGTAACCATAGGAGATGTTTTCCCACTTGACCAACTTCGCGCACTGGCCCCCATCGTCCCAAAGTTCGGTTCTGCGGCAGATGTACGGCTCACATCCAGAACGTCATCCGCCTACTCTGCGCACTTCTATCTCAATCATTTTTTTGATAAAGATCTGTACTACTCTATACGTTGACACTTTCCACCTCTATTGTCATGTATATTTAGAAGTGGCGTTCCGTCCCCTTTGGAGACAAGCTTTTACTAACTGTAGTGTAGTGTGATTTGATTTGATGACTCCTGCACATTTCCGCCATGTCAGCCCTGGGCTAACTGGGCCCTTCCACTTGAACACTGTTCGCGCTTTCCCCAATGGAACTTTCGAACGTCACCGGACGACCGGTTCTCACAACCCCCATGGAAGAGTGGGGGGTAGACTCAAAGTGCGACCATTGACCCAGGCGCTGAGTCAGGCTGGATCCCTGTCACCAGCGTCGAAGGGCTACTCAACTACTGGCAACACCACTCAACGCACCACAGTTAACTCAAAATCTCCAGTAAAGGGCAGTGCTGTCGAACTTCACTCCACCGACGATAGCAACATCGGTTCTCAGAGTCTCATCGCAGACTCCAATACTTGTGGTCGTCGTGATGACCCCGAGCTTGGGCTTAACACAGGCATGGTCATTCAAGACATGCGTCACAATTGTCGCTAACGTCAAACTATTCCAGCCAGATGCAGAGATATCATTGATACGATAAGAAACCTGAATTCCACAAGAGCCAACATGGTATTGTCCATCCAAACCATAGAAGAACTGTCAATGACTCTGAATTGAAAGAGGTTTCGAGGGGTTACCTCTCGCGAACATGCATATGTCATGCAAGAGTTAGACGGCCCAGTGACGGCCCAGCCGTTGCATGGAGCAAGGTATCTTTATTTGTACTCTTCCGTCACCTTCTTTGACGAGTCTATTTTCGTCAAAGGTTCACGTATCTTCTGAAGACCCAGGAACTCATTATAGTCATGCCTCATGATGTCCATGAGGCACCATTCAACGTCCTCCAAGCGGAACTGCACACCGCTATCCGCCATATCCCTCTGATCTTCGATGATGGGGAGAATGAGGTCGTTGTCGAACTACACACCAATGTAAGGGTTGAAGGGAAGACGATCGTGGCTTATCCAGATGTCGTCGTCCAGGTGTGTTCGCTATCCAATCACCCCCGGCTCTCCCATCCCAAGCCCTACTTCTTCGTTGAATGCGCTTTCTCACAAACTGTCAACGATGTCAACCGAAAGCTCGCGGCCTATATCGAGAGCTTCCCAAAGACCGTCGCTGTAATGAAGATTCTTGTCAAAGAGTCCTCGCACTTCCAATCTCCAAGTCCTCACTCAGCGCTCGCGAAACGGCTGGCTAACAAGAACGTCATGCCGTGGCACCAGTGGAAGCCAAGCAGAAACAGATCGAATGCACTTGGCCCCGTTATTACTGACGGGGTTACTTGGATCAACATCTCGGAGATCGTCGTTCACATATGGGTCCGGACTGGACGGAATCCCATCAATTTGGCGCATTCTAGAAACACCCGCGCACAAGAGTTTGCATCGGGTGTGCGTCCCAGTTTCCCTCAAGTTGCCATCGGCAACAATACTGACACGAAGTAGACCCTCTTTCCCACCCGAAACATGGTGGATGTTGATCAGCAGCTTGATCTCGCGCTCAGGCGCATCAGAGATATTGGCGTGCGCTATGCCGAAGAAGTCCATGCTTATGAGCATGGCGTGATTGAGGACGATCCAGCCGTAGACCAAGATGATATGGACAGCAACGAGAACATCGACTGCGACAATGACGACGTTGATTGCGACGATGATAACGTCGATTGTGCGGGTAACAGCGATACCTCGAGCGACGTGGATTGGGCTGACTCGGACTCTGGTGATGATGTTCCTAGTACGTCTATCAGTCGGCATATCCAGATGTGCCAAGTACTGATGTCGTTTTAAGTGCTTCAGGGGCTGACAGCAGCCCGCAATTGGTTACCTCCGAACGCGCTCGTTGATTGGGGGTCAGTACTGCGCCGCGACCTCACCATAGCCACCTGGAACACTGCGTACAGACGTTATTACGACTGGCACCAAACTCTACGCAAGCGTGGTCCCGAAAACGGAGGCGATAGAAAACACTCGAAACGTCACCGGGCGTAGCATTGTGCAATTCATTACATACTGTCTTTTTCGTCCCTTTCTACTTATTTATCTGTTTAGCGTCCATCATTTTGTTCAATGTCTGTCTACCGTTAACATGTGTGTACCACTTGTATGGTTGGAGCTTGGTTTTATTTACAATGTATGGACGTCCGGACGTTCGTGCCCGCCCTTGGCGTGGTTTTTGGACTCAGCGCCGCATCGGCATGTCGGCAGGGAGTCAATGAGTCCCTTGAACACCGCCTACCTTCACGTTTCAAGTTGTTGCGCTGCCCGCCCGCCGTCGCTGGCGCGGTTGTCCAATGATGTAAGTCCCGACCCAGCCGTCGTGCTGTCTCAGTGCACGCGATCGACTTCGATCGACACTAGCGCCATCGTCTTTGCGTATCGTCGTCTGTCAATGGGATCGATGCGGTCAATATAAAACACCTTCCCCGCATCTGATTTGCCCGATATAGCCTCGACGCGCTCATATGACCCGGTAAGTCCGAGTCCGAGTCGTTCCGGACTTCCTGACGGGCTTGTAGGTCCCGTTCTCAGTCGTCCTCGACGACATGATGGGTTCGGATGGGTGTGAAGTCGTTGGGAATGCTTAGGAGACTCGGATGGTGTGCGTGGCTCAGGTGCGTCCGTCGTCGTGCGTCTGCGCTGTCCGTGCTGACTCGCTCGGTTTTCAGCTAGCGGTCGTATTTCGACTTGTTTCGACTTGTAGTGCGCGGGCTCGTTGCGCCATCGATTCCCCATCGTCCACCATCGTTCTATGCCATCGCCAACGTTTTTTGTGGTTCGAATGGGGTTTAACATGTACCGCCGCGTCCTGCTCACCTCCGGGGCCTCCCAGCCCTCTATTTCGACGTAGTGCGTTCGTTTCGACGACACACTCGTTCTCCTCACTTCTACGATGTATCCCATCGTATTCGGCGCCTTTGACAACGTTTGGGCGGTCCAAACCGACCTCGACGACCTCTTCACCTTCAACACGCTCTCCGGACCTCCTGACCCTATGTTCGTGTGTTCGTTTCGTCGACGCGCTCATTCCGATCGACTCTGGAGCACTCTCTGACACTGTGGAAGTCGTGTCGTACCACCGTTTTTCGTTCCTCGGGTCCTCCAGAACGGCTGGAACTAGCCAAATGAGTCCTTCCACCCTTCGCCCTGCTCTGAGCGTTCGCGCTCTCGTTCTGACGCATTCTGCACTGCCCTAGGTCAGTCCCTAGGATCCTCATCGCGTCTGGATGGTCCTGGCGATTCCGCTTCGTCTCCCAGCTGGTCCGACTCGTCTTGAGCCCTCACAGGCAGGGATCTTGCGTTTATGTGCTTCGACCGTTGACTGACTCGTTCTAGAGTCCTTACCACGGCGCGTGAACGTTCTGAACTCCAAAAACAATGTTTAGTATGTCAACAAGAATGAATCTTTGTCATATCCATACCCGTGTGCTGACCCAACTAGCCACGCGACGCCGACACCGACAACGCGATTGTCATCGCGCTGTTGACGCGTCCTCACCGAGTTCTTCCTCGTCCTCGCCCGCCTCGTGTCTCCTCAGGTTGTCGCAGGACTCACCGTCGGCCTCGCAGCCCGGGGCCTGAGATTCAGACCATTAATATAAGCCATCTTCTGTGCCTGCTTCGGCATGGGTGCAGCCATGTTGACCAAGATATTCATCACTGGTGCGACAGGTAAGCAGCGTTTGCCCACGTATGCTATACACGGGACTCATGCAATTCTCTCGCGATCGATAGGTTACATTGGCGGTATCGTTCTCGAGCGTCTCTTGGACCACCGCGCTGCCCCCAATTCGGAGATAACCGCCCTCGTTCGCAACCTTCCCAAGGTCCCATTGTTTGCGTCGATCGGCGTAAGGACTATCGTTGGGACACTCGCCGATGGAGAGCTGCTTGAGCGACAAGCATCGATGAGCGATGTCGTGTTTCATTGCGTCAGTTTTCTTCCTCGTACGGGTGGCCTTGCTGACGGCGATGGTCTTTCAGGCGAATGTGGATCATATTCCAGGGTGCGAGGCCATTCTGAGAGGATTGAAGAAGCGTCATGAAACAACGGGTACAGCACCCATTCTTGTTCATACCATGGGTGGTTTAGTCCGGCATTACGAATCTGTTTGCTGACTCCGCCACCTCTTTAGTCTGGAACAGGTACGTTTTGATGCCATCAACGTGTCCCAAGCACACGGTGTACGTCTTGTCAGCCGTGCACACGACGGCGTCTTCGGTGGGGTGCCCTTTGATGGCGAGTCTGTCGCCAGGGTGAGGTACGGGGCTGGGCGTGGTGGGGTTGGACTTACATGGGCTGGGTCGTCTTGGACTCGGGCGCAGCGTCGATGAGCTGGCAGAGTTCGGGTGGGAGCTCTTAGACTATCAGGCGGAACGTGCCCGCGTCTTGTTCGGTCGATGGGGAAAACCTGAGCTCGATGTTGCTCATCGCCGTCGGGAACCAAAATAACTTAGATGATATACTAGTATACACAACAGATCACGACAAGTCGTCGTCTACAGCATGAAACCGGACTCGGACCTCTGATACCTCCCGCCGCACGTCCCTGAGCAGCTGGGCGATCTGTGTCTCCAACTCAGATGTCGCCTGGACAGTCGTTGTGCGGGGTACGTCGACGGTGAGGTCGACGGTGATCAACGACCCAGCGCGCTTCGCTCTCAGCTCCTTGATCGCGAGTATGCGAGGAGTCGGCGACACGTTGGTGGCATCGTCACCGCGATGCAGCAGAGGGTCCAGCGCACGCACAAGTTTTTCCTGCGCACTCTGAGAAATCCCCGCGCCCGTCAACTCGGCAAACGCCAACTCTGAGTCCACGCCTTGCTGAAGAATGACAAACGAGATGAGCAATCCTATGTGTCGAATGTGATCAGCGATCAAGTGGTTTTTGCATGACCAACGTACCTCCAAGTGGGTCAAGGGGCAGGGCTGGAAAGATGGAGGACCCCAAGATGGCAAACAGCGCGACCAGGCTCGAGTACCCGTCGCTCCGGTGGTGGACCGCGTTCGTGTACAGCACAGGGCTGTGTTCTTCGTCGGCAACCTTTTTCGTAATGTGATACAGCCATTCCTTCACCACGATGCTGACGGCGGCAAACCATGCAGCATTGGGATCCAGCACGTCGACGTGTGTATGGGCATGCCCGACGGATGAGATGTGGTGACCAAGCGAGGCGACTTGTTGTAGAATGTTGTGGAGGTGACCTGGAGGGAGCGTTGGCACGGTCCCCGAGAGCGCCTCGATCAAGAGGTGGTATGAA
>JBBPOC010000433.1:0-17491 GCA_038091235.1 Tylopilus rubrobrunneus | reverse complement strand
AAGGGGGCTAGTTATGCTGAACTAATTAGGTGTAATTATATGAATTTCTGAAAATATCTGAAAATGTGAATAATACTGGGTATTTCCTGGTATTCCTGGGAATTATCCATGGGAGGTTTTTCCTGATCCAGGCCAGGATCCTCCATCATGATATCAGTGCCAACAATGCAATGATGTGTGAGGAAATACTCCCTGATGGCACTGTTAGAGTACATGGTTTACTTATTGATTTCAATTACGCAATCAGACTAGACAACGTGAATCACAAGGCGGGGCCTGGAGATCATACAGTGAGTTTGCTCAGTCACCATCATCTTCGAGCATTTGTAACACGGATTTACAAGGAACACTCCCATTCATGGTGATCAAATTTCTTCGTGCAGCCGAGGATGAGCCCATCCACCACACCGTGGCTCATGACCTCAGATCATTTGTCTATCTCCTGATTTGGATCATTATCTTCTACACCAGTCCTCACAGCAAGCTTTGCAGCAAGTCCAAGTTGTCCAAAAAAACTGGTTTTGGAGGGGTGGTATGAGGGCAGCAATTTAGCTAAGATTGCTGACATCAAGGAGGGTTGCATGTCATCTCTCAGTCATGTCAAAGATATCACCAAGCACTACAGGTCGCTCACTCGTTGCATTAAAAAGCCCTCCTCGCTCATCTGTAAACAACAACAATTTATACATAAAGCGCACAAGACATTGTCCAACTACCGTACCGGGTCTAAACAACCTTGCCCCGAAGATGAACTGCTCTCTCACAGAGTGGTAATTCACATTCTCTATTGCACATGCAGCTCTCTGAATGGTGAATCCATCAAGGATTCAGATTCAGATTCAGATTCGAAGAGTTTGGACGACTCTCAGGTCCTTGAGCCATTCTTCTATACCAAAAAGAATCCCACTACACCATTATTGTATCCTGACTTTGTGGCGATTTTGAACCTTGGGGGTGACTGATACATGAGGAAGAGACAGATTAAATATCACCAGCATGGTCCCGCATCACACTATGTGGTAATGGCATATGTATGTTCTACCTGATTAGTATTGTCACAAGTATGTAGCATTGTTTTGGATGCTGGAGTGTATATGCACAATTCTAGGTCTTCTCCATCCATGCTGAGTGCTGGGAACAGGAGCGTAACTGTGGCAACAAACCTTGCCACAGCCTGATTGAATGCCTCAAGATTGTCTGGTTTAAAATGACTCATAAACGTGTACTTCCATTGCCATCCCACTGAACAAGCACCCACGAACTTTGACTTGAATGTCGAAGTTCATCCCAATAGATTGTTCATTTCAAGTTACTTGTATCAAGCATCACATGCATTCTCAAATTTCAGCTTGTTCTTTGGCTAACATTCATATTTAGCCCATCTCTTCCCTCCATTCCTTTGGTACTCTCACCAAAGAGCTCAGTCCTATTGAGGATATCGAAGTTGGGAGAAGCACATTACTAAAAGGTTGCAACTTCCCAACTAAAGAGCTTTCCAAGACATGTGCTTCCCCCTACTCCTTGGACGTGAGTTGTTCGATCCCTGCTATGGATTTGATTACTACTCTTCATACCGTCATTAGTATCCCTGAGAGAGAGTATGAAATTTGCAAGGACCTGGGCCATTCACCATCAACCTGGATTCCACCCAAGGGTTAGATGAATAGTACTTATGACATCAGCATTCATATTTTTTGGGTGTGTGCTACTTCATGAAACCCAACACCATGCTGGATCACAATGCCCGCAAGCAAGCCACAAGTGTGTACCTCGTTCAAAGAGCAGTACTGACATTGCTCCCCCTACTCTAAATGAGGAAGTTTGTAGTCTTGTTCCCAACATTGAGTGTCTCACATTCTTTTTAATGACAGCAGTAGGGGAAGATGGCCAATAAGTGGTTTGGGAGGACGATTATCAAGTGGGTGGACCAGGTCTTTGTTTGTCATAACATGCTAAAACTTTTGGAGGGATCTACCACAAAGCTCTCCTATGCTGACACTTCAAGTTGGAAAGCGATTGGTGGACAGGTGAACACCCAGTGTCATCTGATTGGCTTGCATGTTTGTGTGCATGCTCTCTTCATCCTTCTTTGCGCCCCTGATGGGAGCTATGCCAATCCTCAATGGGATTGCTGGAGTTGCTGCGATTAGTTTTAACCCAATAGTGCTGGCTGCAACCACTCTGGGTTGGACATGCTTCATACATGCAGTTGTCATTGATTACTGTTTCTTTGTTCTGAAATACAGCTCTCCGGAGGGTGCAACTGTGTGCAAGCGCCATACTTCTACTGGTCATCCATGCATTGTCGAGGCAGAGAAGGGCCTAGAATGACACCCACGTAAGTGTATTGTGATGCTCTCTCATTTATTTTCCTTTCCTTAGACCTTCTGTTGCCGAAGACCACTTAACTGGCTGCTTGTCTGTTTTCAACCTGTGATTGGCATGGTGGTTTGGTTATCTTGAATGCAGGACAGCCTGCATGAGCATTCAATGCCATTGCACATCGGCCCAACCAAAAAAGGTTTCCTCTATGTCCATTCTTGCCAGCAGCAGCTGTGCTTCTGGTAGTGGCTGCTTTGTCAGGTTCTGTTTGCATTTCAGTTGTGCTACCTAAGCCTGTCTTCCCATTCTCCTTTCTCCCCATTCTAATTTTTATTCTCTTCCTGATCTTCCGAACCTTTTCTGCATTCCCAATTTACTAGAAATTGCACCTTGATGTCAACTGCAATGAAACATTTTTCATCAGGTGGCTCGATCCACTCTGATTCATTCTTCTGACTCTTCTCATACTTCTTCCAAAACCCTTGTTGTCCACGTAATCACAACCACCCTCCTATATTAGCAAAAGGGATTACCTGCTTGCACAGATCCGCCACAAGGATCAGATCATCAGCTCCCCTTTGAAACAGGTCTGTCCTCGTCCCTCATCTGTCTATCACACCGTGTCTTGATCGCTGTTCCCACTGCAGCTGTATAACCTGTACATGCCAATGCCATTCTCAATCGACCAATTCAAGCTGGTGATCTCACCATCTAACAAGGACAACGTTCAGGTGGTTGATTGGATGGATTGCCTTCAGAACATTGGCAACCCTCCCAGGCAACCGCCGTGAGGATGGAAATCATCTGTGAAATGGGTTGTTTTGGAGACGCATTGCCCTCAGTGCCAGGGGCTAGTCCTTGTGCCGTTGCTTATGTTGGCTCTTTTTCCAGCCATGCTATGGGTACTCTGACAAGGTGTTGGGAGGTATTGAGGAAGTTATGATAGAGGAAGAGGAGGCAGAAAAGGCGTGCAGTGTGCAGCTGGATGTCACTGTCCCGATTGGCTTGCTCACAAATCTTTCAACTCAGACCAGGTAGTGGATCAGGTTCAAGTGCCCCTATCAAGCCTGAGGAAGATGATGACAACATGGTAACATAGTGTTGAGTGATGTCTTTATTCTGAAGGCGCTTTCTAACTTGTTATCATATTTATTATCTCAATGACAGAGCAAACAAGGGTTTTTCCCAGCTAGGTATGTCATGCATTATCACATTTTTGTCACTTCCAGAGTCTTTTACCAGGCTCAGAACATGACTCGGACCTCAACATTTGAAAGCATTGGATTGAAAAGAACAGTTCACATTTATTGCACAGTGACCCCCACAGCCATGGACAAGCTCTTCAAGATATGTGTCATTTCCTCTTTTTCTGATAACGTAATGCTGATATCAATGATAGACTTTGGAACCAAATCAACATATGGCGTGTTTATACATATATTACCATCTCATGGCTGACATGCACCTCCTGTACGGCTGGGTTATTAGACCCAAAACTTCCCACTGCAACATCAATATTTCATCGTTGTCCATTCCTTTTTACTATCAGTGCATACCTGTCATCCACTTTTCAACTGAATTTTTGTCTGTGTCCAATCAGTCTACATGCTCTTTCGTCCAGGTGTTATGGAGAATGTTGGAGATCCAGTCCGTGGTGATGCATTTTGGGAAGGTAGGTGTTTTCTTTCTGGTCATTGAGTGCCTTATTTGACGTCTCTCACTCTGTTATGCTGCACAGTGAAATCCCAATTGTGTTCCCTTTCCAACATCGTTCACAACCAAAAGATGTTCACCTTCTTCCTGGTCATTCTTTACAAATGGTTCAAGTTTTTTTTAACCATGTATTTCCATCATGCTGTTGCAGCTTATTCCTGCACTCAAGATTGATGTGCCTATCAAATCATTGGGTCTTACAAGCTCTTAGGTTTCATATTCACATATGTTCCACCACTCGCTTTCATTTTGTGCATCACAATAGCAAAGAATACAATGACACCGATCAAGGAAATTCATAACTTCATTGGCATGATCATGGTGCATGTGATGATGGGTTTGAAGCAAAGACAAGGGGTCCTGCAAAAGGGTGTGGTTGCAGTCCTCGCCCAGATTGTGCAAAAGAACAACTGGCTAGAAGAGACAATGGGAAACATGGTGCACAAGGGCCTGCATAGCCGGAAGCGGTTGATGGCACAGCAGTAGTACACCATGTTCAAGCAGCAGCACCACATCAAGACTGAGGGGGGAAATGAAGTAATGGCAGCTGTTGTCACAACATATTGGGAAGGGATCTGGAGCTACTTGGGTTGACGGATGTTGAGGATATGCAGGATGAGGTCAAGTAGTTACTTGAGTTGTTGAGGAATCATGATGCTGGTATCAAGATTTGGATGTTGACGGGCCGACAAGATTGAGACAGTGTGGTAGTATTGGGTTTATATAATCACAACTTCTTTTTCACACTACTAGGCAGGTGCTTAATGTATTTAATAGAAATGTTCATAAGTAGTAGGTCCATTTTACATAAGTCATGGTCAGGTGCTGCTTTTGACTGTGCCGCGGTCTGTGTATTACATAAGCAGTGATCTGATGCTGGGACTCTTGGCTGTCTGGATTGCCTGGGACTTCTGGAATGGAACAGCTGAATGTTCTGGCATGCTCTGGAATTACTGGAAAACTGAAAGAGCAAAGCTAGTTTGCTGATGCAGTCAATCACGAGGTCACTGGCTTTACTCACTGTGGTCACTAAATGTTCCCATTGCTCACCATTCTACCCTCCCCCACTCACCAATACATGTAGAAGTTCACGTTTAAAAGATATGTTGGCGTGGTCTTGTGGATTGCTTGCCAAGGGCCACCACCCATTGGATATTCAAGTTCTCAATGCTATCCATATCCAGGTGATGATTTGTCCAACAAGAAAATCATATACTCATGAAATGTTGACGAGATCAATCCTCTTGAGATTGAGGGGAGATTGAACCTCCAACATCAGAGTGAACAATCTACAGTAGAGCTGTAACTCAACTGAGTATATTGGACAAAAGCACAAACTCAAGATATACGGCTAAAGGTCTTCACTGGGTCTTAAGAAACCCATCTCATCACCTGCCATGCGTTCAATGTTGCTATGGTCAAAGTCATTGATCCCCCTCTCTCTGGGAAGGCAAATATTGACTGTCTAAAATGGGCATAAGACTTGGGCGCTGAGACTTTGCTTGGCTAGGGAAATTGATGATGATAATGAGGAGGTGGTGGCAATGATGGCAGCCATGCACATCCATCTATTTGTCCCCAACTTTGGCATTGCTCAACTTATCAACTCATCGTTATGGGCTCTGTCACAGATGAAACATTTGTCACCCAGTACTGTGCATCCACATGCTTCTCTCCTCCTGGACCAGTCTCATACTTACTATGACTGGAGGCACTGCCTGCAACACAAACTATGAGTACTGGCCAGATATCACCTGGTGGGTTATTTTTTCAGCACAGGAAGTCATCCACAGAGTCAACCACCCCTTCATCCCCTTCATCAGCCTAAGCATGTTCACACTGCTCCTTTCAATCCTTCTGAGCTGACACTTCTTTCACAGTTCTTCTGTCTCTTCCCACCAGCGAGTTGTTATATAAGGAAGAGATGTGCACCACCGATGATTCTGTGACAGCAGTTAGGCCTGCCACAGTGGAAGCGACCCACACTCTGACATTCTCACAAAAATAATGAGCTTTGGAAGCCAGTGGACATACTAGTAAGGCTACTGGGCCTGTCCACATGAAAAGGGGTCTCTTTGATCACTGCATTGGTTTGGCGGTAGAGCACCATTCCAATGAGGACCTAGTATCAGCGAGGTATGCACACTTTGTGTAGCTCAAACAAAGACTTTGTGTTGACCCCTGCTTGAGTTGTGGTGTTTTGGATTTTAAAGCAGAGGTTGAAGGCTGATTAGCTCACCTCATTCCACCTTTCATGAGAGGTGAGGATGCCCTTGCATCTCACTGAGGCTTTCCATCAGGATTTTTATAGCAGCTAATTTATTTTCCACCCTCTTTTCTTGCCTCCTTCTTTCACTCAGGCTTAGTTTTATCCAAGGCTTGATTTCCACAAGTTCTTCACAAAAGACTCCAGCTTCTTTTTACCCAATTCACCCGTCATGACAATACCATTGGCAGACAAGTCAATTATTTGCACCTATTTGTGGTTAGGCTGAGGTCCATCCAGAATATTGATCAGATTGTAAAAAAAGTAAGTGTAACCAGAGCTATAGTGATCAACTTGCTAGGTAGGATAGAGTGACTACACAACGAGGATGTGCAAGAGAGCACCAAGTCAGCACCATGGGGGTCAAGCTTTCCTCCATAGTCATTGGGTGCCAGTCATGAACATTGAAGTGACACAGTGGCCAGATGGCAACAGACAAAGATGGACCACCAATAGAATGTTATCCATCCAATGAGAGTGACATGAACTCTTCCTCAATTGTTTCCCAAAGTGACATTCATGACACACAAGCTTGGGCCTTCCCCATGGCCTCACTATTCATAGGGTTACTGTCCAGGTTGATGGAAAGGTATGTTTAGGAGTAGGGAGGCTACCACTATCATTTGAGCATTTTGGAGTGCAGTGAAGCCAACTTTCGTGAGTACACTAGATTATTATTGCATGCAAGGGTCCATTTACTCACTCTTTTTCTTTCTTCTTTTTCTTCTTTTTCTTCTTTTTCTTCTTTTTCTTCTTTTTCTTCTTCCTGTCAACTTCCTTAATTTTTGTAAATGTTACAGTGCACAAAATCTACTCTCTCCCAGCTTGTCTAAATTAGATGTTCAGGAATGAATATGACATCCACCTGAGTCATTTTTGACCCATTGCTTCTGTTGTGGAGGGGCACAATATCATTTCATGCTTAGCTCCTTCATTGTCCCCTTCCTCAAACAAGCTCTACCCAACAGAACTCTCAGATTCTTTTCTGCTCCTCTGAAGCATTAAGGGACAGGTTTGGTGACACACTAAGATTTGATTCTACTGGCAGCTGTATAACAATGGACACATCAGACTTGGGTCACTATTGACTGCAGTTGTAGGAATGGGCGAGTAACGCACAGAAGTAAAGCTTGAGGCATTGCTGTTGAGTCTGCAGCACTATAGGTCACTTCCCAAGAACAAAAAGTTTGTGACTGCTGTTTGCATATGGTTTCAGGCCAGACAGAAAGATCTCCTGTGCTGGGCCTTTTTGTTCAAGTTTCATACCTTCTTCATTACAGCTTGATTACAATGAAGACCTGCAACAGTTGTGAACACTGAAGTGACATGGTGGCCAGACAGTGATGGCTGAAGCTTCCATGCCTCATTTTCAAAGTCTGTCAAAAGGTTGGCCATTCTGAGCAGTTATAGAAGTAAAAGGATATTATACATGAATTTACACATTACAACAACTAAATGCATTAGTGTTGATGCACTCTGCTATTCAGACATGTAGTTGAAGATAGTTTGGCTGGTTTAAATAAAAAAGATATTTACTACATTATAAAGGTCTGTTATGCAAATATGGATATAGTAACCTGATGGCTTATCCTGCCATGGCCTAGGTGACAGCACTGGATACAGACACATGGATATATGAAGCAGGAAATATACTGGACTAGACAAAGTACTATGTTAGACATTTTCCAACAGGATTCAACATTTCCTTTCCACAGTTACCTATGGAACCAGGGATAATAGTATCAATGGCCTGTTGCAAGGATTTAGGCCTCCAATTGGGCTAATAGGCCCTGTACCTATTCAAGTATATCATAATATAGTAAAGGAACCATTATTGAAATTTACCATAGCTTGAAGTATCATCATTGATTGGCTCTAACAAATGGCTAGAACTCTGTTAAGTTGTCAATAGGTATCAATCAATATATTGAAAGATCCTTACCTCTAAATTGGGTATTACATTTGAGTATAGATTATGAAGGCAGCATCAAGAGTCTAGTAAATAGCTTAGTGATACTTGGAATGAGATTGTGAGATTATAACCAAGCAAGCAAAACAAAAATTTATCCTTACCATGCCTAGTAGCTTATAATATATGCTCATCAACACAAGATAAAGCTGGCTGACTTGGGGTCTCTTTGGCAAAACACATCATCTGATGAGATGCTTGGGCATTCACTAAAAGAAACCAGGTTCTCACACTCCTAGCAAGTTTGCTGTCTTATTGCATTATTCACTAGCCATTTCTCCACAGAACTCTTCCACCAGTTGGTTGTTAAATGCCTCAAAAGATCTGTGAGAGCAATCAAAGCTTTAGACCTTTCAAGTCCAGGAGCACAGGAGTGAATTTCTTTAAAGTCTTTAACCCACCCCTTCTATGCAGCTCCTGCATAACCTCTTTATCAGTAGGTTTTGAGATGGTTAAGCCAATCCAGCCAGTGGGAGTGGCTTGACTATTTTCCATCTAAAAGCCCCCTGCCACCTTAGCAAGAGCAGAGCTGATGGTTCACCCAAGCAACCTACCCACCCTTCAAGCTATCATGTCTGTCTTACTCCTATCTCTGCAATTGGCATTCTTTTTTGCATCCTATTCTTATGAGTCCACATTTCCAACCCTAGAAATCATACTGGCATACTAATAATATCCTACATATGTTCTAATATCCTGATGAGTGATCAACTACACATTTGACTATGCTTTTTGAACACATTTTTGCTACACTTTTGCAAGACTTTCACCTACTAGTACACTTGACTACCAAGGTGACTGACTACTTTTTGACTACACTTTTGACCATACTATGATTATGCTTTCTGACCACATCTTTACTACACTTTTACTACACTCCTTCAAAACTTTCACCTTGCCTTTTAACTACACTGCTGACAAGCCTGCCCTAAAGCCACATATTTTGTATACTTGACTACCATCTTTGCTATGCTTTCTAACTAGAATTAGCACTAGACTATGACCATGATTTCACTGGACATTGACTATGCCCCTATTACACCTTTACTATGATTAGCACTATAATATATACTAATACAAATGCTAGCAATCGACCTCATGATTCTGACATTGATTCCCATGAGGATTTATACAATAGTAGAATATCAAATTAGTTTGTATAGCAATCCAGAACTACACATCTTCCATTGTAATCTTGTTTGCAAGATGCTTCTTAGTAGTCTTGATCCAATTTGCTGACCAAATTCCTATGTAACAGTAAAAACAATTGGGTTGACTTGAGATGACATATTAACAAGGTTTGTAGTGCAGTTTGCTCACATGTTGGTCACCTGGATATCTTTGCACTCATTAGCTCAACATTCAATACCAAGTAAAAAAAACAATATGAAGCATTCAACATGAGCATTCCTGTAATACAGTAATATAACAATGTGGCCACTTGACTTCAAATATTGTCCAGCTTTTGGCTACTATACCATAACCATGATAATTAAATAATATAATACTAACATGTCTGTAGGGTTACTTGACTGCAATTAAGTATAAGTATTATAAAATGTATTTACAATTTATCAAGGCCTCATATTCTCAATTTAAGTGCTCAGGGTTTGGTGTTGCCTAGGATAAATCCTAAAAGTATCAACTTTTTACTATCTCACAAATCTGGCAAGTTGTCTCTATGAAATCAAAGTCTGCCAGTTCAAGTTTTTTGGAACAAAACAGGTACTTTTGATGGTGTTGTGCTCTTCATCCTGCTTGGGTTATGAAGATGACCCAGCTGCAATAACAATGGTAGTTGGTGGGCACCCTCCATTACCATTTGGATCTGCAGTGGCTACAATTAATTGAAATGTACTTGATGGCACATTTCATGGTTTTCAAGGTTTCAGATACACTAATAACAGAACAATTAGCAGTCTTGATTTCTTTGAATTATAAAGGTTGAACATGACAAATCATTGTATACAAAAATAGAAAGACCTAGTTATGTGATCATGGACTATGTTGGATGAACTGGCAGATTGGATGTGAATATCACAGATTTGGAAAGCCACATGCCATAAGGGTGTGTTCAGTAATGAGGTTACTGAGGTGAGGGTGAGGCACTGGGTATTCAGATCTGCTGCCACTAATGAAAGCATGGTTGTTGTTCTTGTCCTCAGTGCTGGTCTTTATTGTTATTGTTTTTGGCATTGGAGTTGAGCATGTTGACATTCTCCTCATCTGATCTAGTATAGGAGGTGAGGGGAAAAAACAAGAGAAGGAGGTGAGGTGAGTGTGATGATTTCAAAACAGGACTTTGTTATGGTATCTTGGGCATTGTCCTCACTTGGTTGATGAGCTTGGGAGTGGGTTGATGGGCTGGAGTTAGTATGTCCATACCAACAGTCATTGACCCACTTACCTTATTCCTTTCACAACCTTATTTGTGACATCCTTAACTCCTTTCTCATTTTTAAAACCAAATAGTCAGCAATATAATTGCTGAATGGGGTGTTGACTAAGGTCAGAGTTCCAGCAACTTGTACATTGGCAAAGACCCCACAGGGAATAACAGCCATACTGGGGTTTTGGGCCATCTGAATTGGATTGGAATGCAGACTTGTATGTTTCATGGAGGGACATTGAGGGAGGCATCATTGAATGGAGAGGTCCAATTGTGAAAGTCTATTATAGGGCCTCTAATTTATTAAAGGACCTCTCATCAAGGACCTCTGTTGTGAAGAGGTGGGTTGGATTGAATACCCAACTTGGGGGGAAGTAAGGCCTGGCTGTGTGTACATGGCCAGATTGTGTCACATACTGTCCTAACTCTGACCCTCCAGAACCATCTCCAGTTCCCTCACCTTGAACTCCAATGCATTCTCACTTGGGAGTTCACCTCCGACCTCCAGACTTCTGCTACATTACACTTTCATAACTTTCTGACTCACTTACGTTTACTCCGTTCCCCTTTTGTACTAGATCCGCTTTCTAATTATCTCCGAACCTGTGTAGCACAGCTCCGGCTATGTTTCCCTCCGTATCCGTCTTACTCATCTCCGTTCTGCGTTTACTAATCAGTTACTAATATTGAACTCCGTTAGTAATCCTATACAACTCCATAGTATATATAGTGTAGTTTTCATGTATCTAGCTTTAGCTTCATTATCGACTTGATGAATCCTCTTGACCTCCAAACATCTCCGACCCTCCTGTCTCCGACCTTTTCCTAAATCCGGGACACGCGACCTAGCAAGGGGGCAGCACACAAGCTGAACCCGAAGTCCCATTACGTCTGCAACTCCGGAATTCTGGAGTTCGACCCGGAGGATTGTACAGTCTTAACAGATTGCCAGTGGCATTTGATAGCGCTGTTAATATTAATTAATGGCTGTCACAGAAGCTATCAGGGCTTGATTAGGTTTGACAGTTACTGAATTAGGCAATAATAGTGTTTTGGGTATGTGCTGCCTGTTGATGTGTGAGTACTTGAGGTATGTTCTCTTAAGGCATTTCTCCAAGTCTATGGACATGATAATCTGGCATTGCCAGCCTTGCCCTAGTAGTAGTTTCAGGGGGCAAATGTCACTTAGCCAGAAATCAGTGTATGTGATGACTCCCCCTATAATATAATAGTCAACTGTAAGTTTCTTATTTACCCTTTTAATTTGGATTTCCCCCCCACTGGTGCTTGTGAGCACAAGCAACTTTAGCTTATATTAGCCAGGATCTTGTGCAGCCTGTGCTATATGTTGTTGTGAATGAAATTTATTTCACTGCCACTATCTACAATGGTAGTGATTACATTATTGCCACATTTGGTGGAGATTTGGAATAGCAGTGGACTAGGTTGTACTTAGCTACTTAGCTGCTTAGCAGGTCCATTGATTTGGACTTGATATGATATGATATTGCTTGTATGACATTTGATAGGCTGACTAAGCATGGCTTAATTTAATTGACCAAAAGGGAGCTTAATTCCTACAAATTACCTAATATTTCTCCTGCTATTAAGCTGATCAGAGTCCCAAGAAGCCTGGTCAGCACCTTCTTTGGGTTGTATAACATTGACAGCAGGGATTTCTGTACTTGGACCCCCTTTTTGGGCCAGCATATGATTCCTGGTAAACTATTCATAGGTGCATAGTAATTATAAATGGCCTATATATAAGTTGTATGTTAGACTTACTACTTCTCAGTTTAGGTCACCTGCTGTTGTAATCACAAATGCAATTATGAATAAAGAAAGCAGTCCAGGTTTAGATATGACATATTCAATTACTTGAGCAATGCCCTTGGCAGATTATTGGTCCACATATTGAGCAGTAGCACACCATTGTGTAAGTCACCTTGTTCCTTGTCTAAGTGTGATCACACTTAGGCCTAGATTGACTTTCACTCCATCGGAAGGTAGCCTCCTCCTCAGACAAAAATGGTGCAATGCTGATGCATCATTAGAGTGCTAATGAAGAAGGCAAGTGGGTAATGTGAAAGAAAACAGATAAATGTCAGAATTATTGGACCATCAATGAGCCCAAATGAGAGCCAAACCTCCCATAAGAAGCAAGGCACTGGGCATGGCATTGTGCACTAGGTTGGCCCTCACTCCATGCAGCCTCAAATGCTGGAATCCACTGAAAACAGTAAGGATTAAAATGTTAGGAGAAATGTGAGTATGAGGAATATGAACCATGAATAAATACAACAATGCACTATGACTAAGCAGTCTTATGGAGGTATTCGGGGAAGCTTGAAGATCATTATTAAAATACAGCCAGTGTTGTTCTGTGATAACAATTTGAGAGATAGCATTTGCACCACATCTGTGCCTTTCAAAAGGGCTTAGTGATGTAGATACAACAATGCTGACATGCCACCACAGTGAACAGCCATATGCCATTGCTGCAGCCCTTGTGAGGGTGATGCTGTGTAAGACAGAGAACAACATTTGTTGCTAAACATATATGTAATATGGATGGATTAAAAGTACAACTTGAATACATTGGTCACCACACCATCAATGGGCAAATGGTTGACAGGCACTGTCCAGTCAATGTCCATGTGGCAAAGTGTTTTGATGCATGCACCTTTGACTCATTGTATTGTCTTTCCTGTTGACTCACTGGGTTGTGCAGCACAGTGTGACTATAGAAAGCAATGGGGCCCAGCATAGGAGGCTCCTATATGTACAACCACTGATATTTTGGCAACCATCATTCCTAAAGAAGCAGAGCTCCTAAACAATCAAGAAAGGGCATCTGGTTGGTCTTATTGCCAATGCCAGGGAAAAGAGCTTAAGCTCAATTGGTAGGCAAGAACTGAAGATATCCCTAGGCCTATCATTTAATTTCTGGCTGCCTGTGGTGGAAGCATCTCCTATCAGCATTGTTGAGAGGTCTGAGATTGATGGTCATCGCTTCTAGCTTCTGCTTTCCCCTTGTCCCCTTTCTCAATAACTTGTAGGTCCTGGATGATTGCTTTCACTAAATCATTCACAACCTTAGGCACAAGTGCCTCATTCCTTCCTAGTGTGATATTGAGACTGCACATATTGAATTACTCATTGTGACCTTTGACATATTTATTCCAATTGACAGAATTACAATTATCAGATATTTTCGATCACAAGATTACTTACCAAATGTCAATATGATGGGTTTTTGTCTCTGTAGCAGATACTCTAAATTGACCCCCACATGCTTCTCAATGGAAGCACATGCAGCACTGTGAAATGCCTTCTCTAAGACATTGAGCCACATGTGGTATTTGAGTTCAGGGGAGAACTACATCTTGTCTGATGCATTGCCTCTGTGTGCAAAGCATTCACCAATATGATATAGATAAACAATTTCAGCAAAGAGGTAATACCTCCATAGAAAGTGGTAAAGATGATAGAAATAGTGTTCATTGGTGAACCAGTGGTGATGTCATTAACAGGACTGGCATAGAAGGTTTGGAATGTTCATTGAATGCTTGAAGACAGCAACCCAGGACTTCCTTTATGGTCAGTAAAAGTGATTCAAAGACATGCACCTTGTACCTTTATTTAGCACAGCCCCTGAGAAGATTGTGTAATAAGAGATGGGTAATACTGTATGGGTATAATGAATGGATTGGATGTGAGAGTGGAGTGCCTACTCCTAGCAGCAGAGGGTACAGAAAAAGGGGTGCCACACATATGTCACAACTGCTTGTAAGTGTGGTGCAATGGCATAGGGATTGTTCTATTGCCTGGACAAATATCAATTAGCACTAAAGAATATACAGATCACTCAGTTGCATTGTGGATCCTGGTTCTGACAGGATGGGAGGGCTTGGATGTTCAACAATGATATGCTTCATACACATAGTGTTAGGCCCTCCATGCTCTCTACAGTTATATAGTCCATTTTTGCAGGTTTTCAAATCATTCCCAAGTGTTCTACAATGGGTAACTGAGGCATTGGTTAGTAGTGTCCCACAGATAATAGCATTGTTGGGATATATAATGAATTGGTCCACTTAGTGACTGAGTGACTGAGCTTGTAATTAAATCAAGTTGATCAAAGACTATACTTCATCACAGACTCAGTGTGAGATTTCTGGCTCCAATGGCTGTCATATGCATGCTCATTTTCATTGTCATTGCCAAGACAGATAACTATATCACCACTCAAGTATCAGATGCAATGCATTGACATGAAATTGTACATCTTGTGACAATTGTAATCGAAGAGTCCTAGAGCAGCTGCCCAAGCCAGGGAGACTAATTGGACACTTCCCCAGGTCAAGATAATGCATCTGGACAATAAGTTCTTGTGCCAATGTTGGTCCTTTTCAATTTGAATCTATGAAATGTACCTGCTTGTTCTTCTTCACTACTAAAAGCTCCTCTTGGAGGCTCTAGAAATGGAGTACTGTATGAATCTGCTCCACTGTGGGTGCCTTGCATGAGATTCTATGTATTGGTACAGTGGTGATTGTTGCTGCCACACACAATGTTGGATTTAACATTAGCACATTGAGATTTAACTTCAGGAAACAAGCCAGCTTGCATGCTTGAAGTGAAGGTTTTCTGAAAAAAGCCACATGGTATTTGTCATATTGCAAGAATTTAACTCAATGAAAAACCAAAAAAAGATATTATCTGGCTATGTACAAAATTCAATCAGTTACAAACCAAAGAAACAATTATCATCATCACCACTATTGCACTTTGGCTCTTCACTTGTCCAACATTGCAAAACATCTAGTTTCAGCTGCAGGTCTAGAAAGTAACTAAATGTCCCAATCCAGACAAGCCTAATAATTGTTTAGGCCCACTGAGCACCAGCCCTCCTTCAGGCAGCTCAAACATAAAGCCACACATTTACAAATTCTCAGCCAACTAGGGGACTGAAACTCTGGATCAACAGAGAATATGGCAGTGGAGTAATGTTCTCATTATCAATGGTTGGTAAATCAAAGACACATCCAATGCCATGTCTATGATTCTAGTCTAGATGTAGGTATATCCAGGTATAACAGCAAAGTCTCCTACTCTATGCCATTGTCAATGGACAAATTCATCAGAATGTTCACCACCCTGCCAGAAAAATGGCTGTGGCAGCAAATTGATTATGTGCAGTAGTCAACTGACTGTGGTTTGCCCTGGACCAATAGCTGTATGGCACTAATTGAGCCTCTCAGCTAGTATATGGTTTCACTTACCCTCAATGTGGATCAAATAGGCCTGAGGTGCTCTAATCAGGTGTTTGAGTATTTTGAGCAGGTACAGCAATGCTTGCAGTATTGCTAAAGCTCAGATGGCTTGACATGGTCATGGATGGTGACTGAAAGTTGATGAATATGAGTGAAGAGGGCTTGTAAATGTCAAGGCTTCTGATGTGCTTGGGACTCATTGTAGTGCCAATCTCCTTATTGTTGTAGTACATTGCAGTACTAAACTAATATTGGTCACCCCAGCCTGAGTGATATGCTGATCAGCCATGCAATAGTCAGCCCAAGTACTAATTATAAAGGTAGAACATAACAAATCATTGTATAATTGAAAGACCTAGTTATGTAATCATGGACTGTGTTGGATGAACTGGCATTATTGGATGTGAATATTGCAGTTTTGGAAAGCCAATTATTAGGCTTGTCTGGGCTGGGACATTTAGTAACTTTCTAGACCTGCAGCTGAAACTAGATGTGTTGCAAGAATGCAAAAAAGAAAAGTGATAGGAATAAGGCAAACATGATAGCTTGAAGAGTGGGTAGGTTGCTTGGATAAACTATCAGCTCTGTGCTTGCTAAGGTGGCAAGGAGTTTTCAGGTGGAAAATAGTCAAGCCACTTCCCTGGCTGAATCAGCTTAACCATGTCAAAACCTGCTAATAAAACAGTTATGCAGGAGCTGTATAGAAGGGATGGGTTAAAGACCGTCTTAAAGAAATTCACTCCTGTGCCATCTGAATAAGTATTTTCTTTGGGCATTTAATTTTGCTCTTATATATCTTATATTTTTAATCCTTTTAGGAGCCAACCAGTTATGGCTTTTGATTAAAATTGAATCTTCTTGCAGTAAGATACACTGTAGTCCCATGGATTCAGACATTGGAACAGCTAGTTCCCTTATTGAACAATTCGACCTATGCCTCCCTATCAGATCCTTTCATTAGAGAACACTTTTCAAAAGCTAATAGGGCAGAGCATTTTGTCTGCTTGTTAGGCTGGCATCATCTAATAAAGTCTGCTGTTTTTAGGATCCAACCATGTGGCCCAGCACAAGAGAAATGAGCAAATAGCTGAAATTTTTATTTGCTCTTATCTGGCTAGTATAAAGGCTCATGTAAGAAAATGTTGATTTATATGTATTTTTGATTTAAAGCCAGTCAATAGGAAATTCATTTGTAACACCATTCAGTATTACTATTCATGATGTCCTGCTAGGTTCCAACATGGGGTTGAGAAGCCTATTGAAAGTTGGGCTTTTTTTTCAATTGTTGATCCAACATATTCTTTTCTGATAAGTTTTCTATAGTCCATACTTTTTTCCATGCAGATAGGAAAACATTGTGTATTCTTATGGCTTATCAACTCGAAGGTGGGCTTTCTCCTTTTTTATTCCTTTTGTACTATTTATCTCCAAATCTCACATATGGCCTATTAACACAAAGAAAACTTGCTAGTTGGCCATCTGGGAGCTTGGCCTTATTGTTGAGCTTTCAGTTGGGGGTTTATTCATATTTCCCTTTGCCCTTTTTTATCATTGGA
>JBBPOC010000432.1:0-17500 GCA_038091235.1 Tylopilus rubrobrunneus | reverse complement strand
TCCATTATTCTTATCCAGATCGCACGGTCCCAACGCAAACTCACGGGAAACAACTTTTATAAAGCGAAAGCGGAGATCGATCAAGAGAGCCTCTGGAGCCTCATGAAGACCTCTTGCACTCGCCCAATATGTATGCCGTGCATACCCTGTGATTCGTAGTACTGATCTTCATTGGGGATATCAGATTTTTTGCTGACTGAACCGATCGTTCAAAGTTTCAGTGTAAGTTATCCCGGCACTGCATTTCTTGCCTTCCGATGGACATGTCAACTGTAGTTATGGTGTGGGTTCACCTGGGGCGTGGTTTATTGCTTATTAGAGTGCGTGGCATGTTTATATTCCCGAGGGTATTGACTTATTGGTCCACAAGAGCGATTACGCCCATGTTTCGAACAATTTATGGTTTTAATGTTCAGCAGACTGGTTATGTGTATATTACATCGTGGTGAGTGGAGGCGTCTTCCTCTTTTAGATAAGCACTCATATCACACCAGCGTCGGGGCTACCATCGGATTCTTCGCAAATTTGTATCAAGATAAACTCTACAGGTATGGTTTTAACTTTTGGCTGTGTCGCAAATAAAGCCAAAGGCGATCGGGACGTTATAACCAGGAGGCACTTCAACCGCAAGCAACAGGAGGCGCGACTGTATCTCGTCTGCGTCGCCTCGCTGTGCCTTCCAATTGGTATGCTCATCTTTGCCTGGACGGCATCACCAAGGATACACTGGATGGTACCTGTCGTTGGACTGTCTGTTAGTTGCAGCGCTTTGTCTATTCGTCCTCTACTGATTTCCGGCTTGAAGGTGTTCATGAGTGGGGTCATGGTCATTTTCCAAGTAACGTTCTTGTACCTCGCGGACTGGTACGTTTGTCTCGGATTCGTGAACAATGTTTTCCTCCAATTAACGTCAATCAGCTATAATATGTATGCATCTTCTGCTCAAGCCGGGCAGAGTTTATTCCGTACGTCATCTGTGCTCAACCATTTCCCGCCGTATCCTCATTTGGCCTTCGGGCTTCCGCGCAGGCAACTCAATGGCTTTCGTATTCCCGCTCTTCACCCAACAAATGTTTGCCACCTTGTCGTACAAATGGGCGCTCACTCTCTTCGCCATTCTCTCGCTTGTGATGGCCCCAACGCCTTTCGTACGTCTAAATAATATCCCCTTTCGCCCACGTTATCTCCCCCGTCCGATTGTTTCCTCGTTACGGGCGGAGTTAAATGACGGAAGCTGACGAACAAGTGCGACTTTTGCATAGATATTGTTCTTTTACGGATCGAGTATACGTGCGCGCAGTATCGCCTCCCGAAAGATCCTGGATGCCGAACTGCAAGCACAGCACTCCTCTTCCGAATCGGAGTCGTCACATCCAACAACGCACAAAGTTTGAAGGTCGGGGCTCTTCTCCGAGCCCCTTGTGTATACGCATGCGGATATTCTTGGGTGCGTGGGTTCGAATTCTGCAGCTGCTGGTTCAGGGTATTCGGTATATTATTTGAGATTACGGCGATATATTATTCTCCATGGAGCTCCAGGAACACCAATGTCCTTAGTCAAATACAGTCTTCCATTCTGTGCTCCCGTCATTGAATTGCTACACAAATAACGTATTAGGAGGCATGCTTTGGTGATTAGATCCCGGGGAGAAACCTCCCTAGTCCGACAGTGATATCACGTCGTCATCTAAATCCCGGTTCCCCTCTTTCGGTGGACCCTTGCTACCGGATGGCAAGCTCACTTTCCGTTTCTTCGACGTCCCTGCCGAAGTCCGCCATGAATACTCCCAATCACCACCTCCTTCATCCCCGCTACTCTCCTCACCCGATGGCGGCTCTTCGTCGATCATGCGCATCGCCTGCGTAAAGTCTTCCTCTGCATCGTCCTCGATATCGTCTATCAACCCATCGAGCATCTCTTCCTCGTCTTCTTCCGAAGCCTCAACGTACTCGTACGTTCGTTTCTTCTGAACGGCCGCATTGTTCCCCGACGAGTGAGACGGTCCGGCCGCCCCTGGCCCCGGTATGCTGTTCATGTCCGTTTTAGCCTTGACTGCGGCGGCACCACTGGCCCGCGTGGGTTGTTTCTTCTTCTTATCCGCTGTCACATCTGTCGAGAGCTTGCGCCGGGGTGTCCGTCTAAAGGAACAATGAATCCGCGGACCCTTGCCAGCTAGGATGTCGGCGCGGGTAAACCGAGTGAGCCGCAGTGCAAGCTCGCCTGGGATGATGTACACGTTGACCGTGTAAGCGGTGGACGAGAATGCCTCGCCAAGGTACCGTGACATGAGTAAGTGAACGATCAAAAGCTCCAAATCCTAGAACAGACCCAAACCACCGTCAGAGTCGTCCATTCCCCGGAAAGAAGAGAGAGAGATTAAAAAGAAATGAAAGCGGTGCGTAAAAAGACACATGTCCGAAAAAAACCGAAGCTGAACAGGTGGAACAATGACGTACATCTTTGGTGAGTGCGACCTGGCCTCCAGCGACGGCGTTGTAATTCAACTGGATCTTCTCCTTCCTCCGCCGACCTCCGGCTTCGAACGAACCTCCAGCTGCGCCTCTCGCCAAACTGCTTAATCCGGCAATTGTTTGTCTCCCTCCTTGGGCGTGAATTGCATGAACGATTTTAAGTAGTTGCCATGCATCAAGCGTGACGTCCTTGTAAAACACCGCTTCCGTGGGACGCGTACAATTATCACAATGTCCGCATTTATCCGTCGCACTCGATTCATCGGTCGTCCATGAGGCCATAGAAAGATCGGAAGAGGCGGAGAAGTATCTGTAATAGGGGAAATGGAAGATTTAAAGACGGTCAATGCGCTGGACGCACGTGTAGGGGTGGACCTACTTGGCGAACAAGATCTTGCGGCATTCCTGCATTTCCTGTGCAAAGCGCAGCATTTCATGTACTGTGATGTTGTCAATTCGGTTTGAGCAGGGAAAGTGGCGTCGAAGAAGTCAGGCAATACGCACGCTTTGCCTGGCCGTCTGTGTCCGAACACGTAATGGCTGACTGACGTGTGGCATCTTGGGGTCTGTAGTACAGAACACAGTCTGCATCCCCACCGTCTCTCCCGGCCCTCCCAGACTCTTGGTAATAACCATCCAAAGATTTCTGGGAAATTGAGCTCTACGCTAAAATTACCCGGGAGAACACGGACAGTGCCACTCACAGATATCTGCACGTATTAGGACTCAATGACCACCGGAAATATGGACATCCCCTCACCGTATGATGCAGTACAAAGCGTACGTTCCCTTTATCTATACCCAGTCCGAACGCTGTCATGATGAGAACACACTCTGTTTAAGGTAAAAGAGTATAAATTCAGGCATACCGATCGTTGCACAAACAACCTGAACAGAGCCCTCTCTCCATGATTTATGGAGCATCTCCTTCCGAGCATCGGGTACATCTGCATGATACACACCTGTCTTAATCCGACCTTTGCTTTCTTCTTGCAAGCTCGTTGCGACCGTCTCTGCGTCCTGTTGTTATTAGAGAAGATTGCAAGCACGCCCATTAGATAGACATGCCTTCTTCGAAAGGCAATAAATGATCCCACTCTCATCCTTGTGTTTTCGCAAGATGTACTCGGACATGATTGTGATCATTCCTTTCGAAGACGACGGTTTGGGAAGTACTACATAGTGCAAGTTGTTCCTATACAGTGGTGCGGAGAAGTATATCGTCCCTTCTCGGGGAGCGCCTGGACAAACAGTGAGATCTCGCGACTATATGACTATTGCACTCTACCTTGTCCGTCTACAACCGGTTTCATGTGGAGGATCTTCAGGATATCTTGGAGGACCTTCGGCGGACATGTGGCAGACAAAGCGAGGATGGGTACGTGTGGGAAGAATTGTCGTAAAATTCCGAGTTTCTTGTAGTCTGGTCTAGTAATTGTTAGAGGTTTCCGCGACCACTTTTTTCCAGGACGGACCACTATACCTAAAATCATGACCAAGTTGGGAGACGCAGTGGGCCTCATCAATTACAATACGAGCTAAATTGGCGCGATCAATGTGACATTTACTTTCATGGACTGAGAACATGCCCAGTTTTCCACCCTCTACTAGTTTACGCAAAAGAGACACGAAGCCCTTACTCTTTGCGATCTTCTCGGGCTGCGGATCGTTGTAGTAACTGGCGTCTATCAACTGAAAGAAAAAGACCTACAGTAACGTAGCATAGTTTTATTTCCTTTTGTTGAGCCCCTCCTCGAGAAGATGCCATCGACGTTAAACGATGTTGAATCTCACTTGCTTGAGTCTTGGTGGTTCCCCCAGTTAACATCACAGCGTCAACTAAGAATGCCTCAATGAAAGGAATTGTTCGGTAACGAATGTAGACTTACTGCCGGCTTCCCTGAGATGCAGAATTTGGTCTGTTATCAGCGAGATAAGGGGTGAGATGACAAGGGTGCAACCCGGCATTAGGAGGGCTGGGAGCTGATATGTCAACGACTTTCCACCACCTGTCGGAAAACAATAACATAAGCTTACACAACGTGAACAACGAAGAAAACCGCAAACCTGTTGGCATTACGCAAACGATGTCGCGACCGTCCATGTTGGCATTGCAAACCCTAGATCCCTTGAACAACAGACAGGACTAAGCGAGAGCCGCACCGCTCACCCTTGTTGACAGAGTCGAAAGCTGGTAATTCCGAACACTTTTTTCATCGTACCATTTAACTGAGCATCCCAGTCGAATCCTACAGTATAGTCGATCGTTCCACTTGCTTTGGCCTTGCCCTTGCCCTTGATTGGTCCATCTATGGTAGACTGTGCGCCTGACATTGACTCAATGTGTCGTATTATATCTTGCCTTTCTTGAAGTAGGTTTCGTCGCAGAACCCTTAGTTGCTCTATCTGTTCGTCGACCCCTTTGATCTCAGATTCGACGTTAGATAAACGAGCATTCATCTCGTGTTTACGAAGATAAGAAGGTGCCTCTTTGGATGCCTTGGCGATACTCAAGTCTTTTTGGTGCTCGGCGCGAGACATTTCGAGTATGGCTTCCATCTGATGTAAGAATTCCATATTGAATCATCAGCGCTAATCATCGACGTGGCATGAGTGCCCGAGAGATTTGAAGGCTTACGTCCTCGGAAACAGCGTAGTCATTGGCCTTGTATCCATCCAACATGGTTGTTTCATCCACGATAATCTCTAGGGCGGGACGACAGTGATGGTCAGGATGAAACAAGTGATACGCGACGCGTCTGTTTGGGAATGTTTGATTTTAGACTCCCTCTTACATAAGCCAGACTGCGTCCGCTTTGAACCCGTTCAAGTTGAAGTCAACTGCGTTCAGGTAATGTCACCTTTGATGATCAGGGATTTGCGGTCAAACTCATTCGAAGTTCGATAATAGTCTGAAAATATTACTTTTGTCCAATTGGTTTATTTACTAGTAGCTGCCACTGCTACCAGATCACATACAAAGTCAACTAGTCTGTATCCCTAGTTCACTCAGAAATAACCACCAATGTGAGTTTGCCAACGAGCCTTGGGACCTCGCAACTGCGCGTACTTACACTGTGACAAGACTCCGAACACAGAAGCCTCCAATCGCCCCGTATTCGTCATTAATCAAGTGGAGTCTAGTCGCCTTGACCGGGCCAGTGTTTATGGAGGGCGTCAGTAAACCAACACGTGGGTTGCTTTAGTTCGTCGTGAACAAATTTTATCTCACACCTGATCAAAGCAACCACTTTCGCGCGATGGAAACAGTGGCTGGTTTCTGTAAATTCGTCTGATCGACCGAATCCGTTACAGGAGGAGTACCAGCTCCTCGCGATGGCTGGCGGGTCAACTTCCGAGTTAAAGGAACCCAACGAAGCTGGCTCTTCTTCGTATCTGTATCCTTCGACGAAGTATGCTCGCCCTTCCATCGATGTTGGTTCTCCGTCCTCGTTCGTGAGAAGCCTGTATGCACGTTTCCTCAGTCTGTGGACGCCATCCTTCACGTATGCTATTCTCGGGGGTCAGCTACTGAGCTTCTCTATCACATGCTCATCAATCGCGACGAGCCAGTTGGTTGAGCGGCATTGGATATTGCCCTGTACGCAGACGTTTTTTGGGCAAGTCGTTCATCTTCTACGATGAAGTCTATGGTCAGATTTTCTGGTTCTACAGTTACCTACCCATCTTTATTGTATTCACTCCTTATACAATTTTTAGGTGTGAGTACTAATCTTCAATCCATTGCTCTGCTGTTCACCTTTCTAGACGGACTTCGAGGCTGGACAAAGGTCATAATAAGAGATGGGTGGAAATGTGGGTAGTCTGGTTGCGGGATATGCTTCTAGCTCTTTACCTTTACAGACTTTCTCTTATCATTTGGTGATACAGAAGGGAATTTTCTTGCGATTAAGGTGAGTGGTGTACATATCGTCTGCCTCCATATGAACCAAAACACATCTATAAGGCTTATGGCTATACCGATCTCCTGTCATGTATGTTACTAGACGCGTGAGACACTTGCCCCTGTTTATGTAGTTGTTCTGATCTTTTTGCAGGTGGGCTATTCCGGTGTGCCTGTTTACTAGCTGGATGTATTTGCGAGTGAAGTATCACTGGACACAAGTTCTGGTAGGTCTATTCTCTTCGCCTCGTGATTCAGTGTCAACGCGATTTCGTAGGGTGTCGTGATCTGCATCACCGGTCTTTGCCTTCTAGTCGTGTCCGACCTGGTCACCGGGAAAGACGGAGAAGCCAGTAGCCGTTGGATAGGAGACACCCTGATGCTTGTGGCTGCCACTACATTTGGCATCTGTGCGTGGCGCATATATAGATCACGAACTCGATAGGCTCACCTATGATATAGCGAACGCGACGGAAGAATTCTTTGTAAGACACTCGCCGCTCTACGAGGTGCGTGTGTATGTATCCTGTGTCACCATGAACATCAATGCATGAACCCCAGGTGGTGGGACAACTCGGCATGTGGGGCACCCTCGTGAGTGGAGTCCAAGCATTTATCTTGGAGCGAGATGCAATACCGTCGGCTCCATGGGACAGCGGGACGAGTAGGTGGGTCCCAACTTCGTCATGTAACACACTAACCAGGTTATAGTTGGACTCTTATTCATATGTACGCTATGTAAGGTCCCTCTCGCGTCCGAGGACAACGGAGGCTGACAATACGATAGCCATGTCTTTGTTCTTCTCCCTGGCGCCATTGCTCTTTCGCACGGCATCATCGTCCTACCTCAACATGTCCTTACTTACCAGCGACTTTTATGGGCTGATATTTGGTGTGTCGTCTCCCCGACTATCGGACAAATGAAACTGACAACAGACAAACAAGGCATCTTCCTCTTTGTGCGTACGCTCTTGGTATTACGGCGCCTCTAACACCACTTTTCTTGACAGCATTATTCTCCATATTGGCTGTACTTTCTTGCGTTCACCGTGGTCATGTTCGGCCTTCTCATATACTTTTGGCATACTGCACGTAGGTCTACCTTCTCGTCGCCAGTGACGCGTCTGATCTTGGTATTTCCTCAGCCGAAGATCAAGGGGAATCCGACATCCGAATACCTTCCTACATAACACATGGCGGAGAAATGGAGAGCTAGATCCCTTCCCTTGATCCACATTGTGTATATCTCCCCGTGGACATGTCAGGTAATGTGCTGGCCGCACGTATTTTTCTATCTGGCGAGAGCACATTGTTCCCATGGAACTGGTCAACTCATTCATGCCAGACCTAGAGCTTTACCCCAGGACACTGCCTTCTGCTCCTGTCAGGTCCTATGTACATCTCGTGGTCGCGAGACAGCAACGAGTCTCGTATTCTTCATAATTTACATGAATAACTTAACACTCGGTACACCCGTTATTGTTTGGTTCTTTGTAATAGTTCCGTGCTTCCTGTCTCTTCCGTTCTTTGACGACATTCTAACTTATATTACCCGCGCATGCGATGAAAACTATGCCACGACTCGATGGAACTCTGTACACAAGGGGGAGGGATTAGAATGGAGGGAAACATGCGTGCACAGGCGCGTCAGGCAATGAACGGCCCGCCTACCTAAAATACATGCGATTCTCCACGACGCATGTCAGCGTTCAAACCTTGTCCGTTTTTATTTGACGAGGAGGAAAGCACGGAAGTGGGTTGTGTCGTGGGTTGCACCTCCATTAGGATCTTGCAAGAGGCCCTACTGCGCGCACGTATTTTGGATCCGTAGAAGAAAAATATCTGAGATGGATCACCCCAGAAAACATATTTCCAATCAGCTCCAAGGCGAGAGAACGAGGAAAGTGAACGTGGGCGTACGAAAGGTATTGGAACCATCACGAGGGCGAGAGCAGCGAAGAACGTGAGCGCCCATTTGTATGTCAAGTGGGCAAACAGCTGTTGAGCAAAGAGCGGGAATGCCATGCCCATTAGATTTCCTACGGAGCGACGAAATGTTCAGAATGAAAGCTGATCGAGGAGTGACGAACGCAAACGACGTACTGGATAAACTCTGCCCGGCTTGCGCAGAAGATGCGTAAGTATCATAACTGGCTGGCGTCAGTCGAAAGAAAACCTGGTATTGAAGTGAACGTACCAGTCCGCGAGGTATAGGAATGTTGCTTGCAAGATCACCATGACCCCCGTCATGAACACCTTCCAGAGGGCATGAGTGGGGATTTGGGGAAGTATCCTTACTCACCAATAATCCAACGATCGACACCATCCAGTGTATTTTTGGTGTTGCCGTAAAGGCAACGATGAACATGCCGATTGGAAGACAGAGTGCGGCGACGCATACTACGTAGAGCCGAGCTTCCTGTTGCCTGCTATCAAAGTGCCTCCTGATTTATAGCGCACCGATCATTTGTCTCCATTTCTATTGGGAAAAACAGCCATGAACTTACCTGTAGAGTTCGTCTTGATACAAATTTGCAAAGAACCCAATTGTGGCGCCAATACTCGTGTAATATGCCAGTGTGTGTCGATTCAAAACTATAAGAGGTTTCTGACTCACCTCGATGTTATATACACATAGCCCGTCTGCTGAACGTTGAAACCATAAATCGTTTGAAACATTGGCGTTGCCGCTCTTGTGGGGCGATGAGTCGATACATCTCGGAATGTTAGACAAGCCACATACTCCACTAAGCAGTAAACCACGCCCCATGTGAACCCACACCACAACTACAGCCAAACATAGCCTTCAAAAAGAATGAACTGCAAAACGAGATGAACTTACACTGAAACTTTGAACAATAGGCTCAGTCAGCAAATAGTCTGATATCCCGAATAAAGGTCAACGCTGTGAATTGGAACGGGATATGCACGACCTACATAATGGGCGAGTGCAAGATATCTTGATGAGATCCCAGAAGCACTCCTTATCTATTTCCGCCTTGGCTTTATAAGCACTGTTCCCAGTGAGTTTGCGTTGGGACCTTGCGATCTGGATAAGGATAATGGAAGAACGAGTTTCGTTCATCACCAACATCACAAGGACGATGAACAAAGCTGAAAACCTGTACGGGCACGTTATTCTACTCATGACGTGAAGAGAGGCGTTGCCTTACATGACATGTATCCATTGGACCCATCGCCAACCAAGGCTGGATTGAATCACACCTCCAATGACAGAGCCCAATCCAAGGCTAAATAGCGATGTGAAGGCGAATAACGTCATCGGTAAACCTCGCCTGCATGGAGTGACTCGGTAAAGCACGTCTACTTGACAGGGGACAGAATTTACTTCTCGGGACTCCAGATGTCCGCGATGCTGCCTCCAACGAGAGCAAGCCCAGTAGCGCCAAGTATACCTCCAAGAGCGCGGCCTGCAAGTACAACTCCGATGTCCGGTGCTCTGTGTGCTAGTTATTGCGACCAACGTAGGTAACGGTGATATGGGTAAAGCCCTCACAATGCAACCATCACTTGCGTCAAGGCAAACGTGACCGACGAGAAAATATATATTGGCCTTCGGCCAAATTCCTACCAAGACGTGAGCAACTTATTGAAATATGAAAATATAACAACGCACCTCACTCAAAGCTGAGCTGAATAGTGGGACAATACCGTAACCCATAGCGTAGAGAGCGAGCCCTAGCGCTGCCTCCATCTTGGTACAATGCAAATCATGCATCAAGGACGACGTGCTGATGGCAAACGAGGATGCGCCTGCGGCTGAAGGGTAACATTGGCACGGGAGAACAGTCATAAGGTGGGTTTAACTTACATACTATCCCGGTGAAGTAGCAGACGGTCAGGGTGATAGCCCATTTCTTGAGAACAGGATAGTTGTGAGGATTTCGCTGGTCCCCATCTTCAAATTCAACCTGTCAACGGTCAGCGACACCCGCTGGCAGAACCGCAGTGGAAGTGCATACATAGATTATATTCTCTTTAAGTTCGTTGCCAACTAAAGTGGGAGTGAGAGCCGTTCTAGAGAGCGAAATCCCCGTTTTCTGGTCTGACATGGTGTCGACCGAAAGTGGTAGAGGATGACGAAGAAACGGCTAATACTTCAGTCACCATATAAATAGGTCATAGTAACATTCGGCGGCACTTTGCGAGCCTCCAAAATGCCCATAAGGACTCTAAAAAAGGGTAGGCCACACGAAGTGCACAGGATTTATGCACTTCCGGTTTGCACATTAGGAGAATGTAACTGGAAGAAAAGGAATTAAACACCTTTGGAAAAATCTTGCGCGAGGGATGGAAAAAACGCAAATATCCCGGCAACGGTGACTCAACACGGGGACTGCGACAGACCCGGAGGGTGAAACGTCGTGAGCGCACTAGACAGCTAGTAGAGTTGTGGCCGAAGGACGGATGAATGCTAAATGCTACGTGGCATCGACAGGAACGCCGCCCCTGAAAATCGCTCATTGAGTGCGATTGATCTTGAGTGACATGTAACGTCTACGCAACCGGGGGTTTACCTAGAATTTCCACCACTACAGCCGTCCGATTCCGCTCCCCCGGATAATGACCCTGGCGCAAAACATAGGAGAGCTATCAGCGAGCGTATGATGAGTACGCCATGGATGGCCAGTGAGAGTCTGTGAAAGCGGACTATATCGACGAGTCTGGCTGTCGTGTCTCGTGATCGGTCGTGTATTACGCTGTAACACGGGGCCGTGTGAATGGTGCATAGTGACCGGCGCACGTTACCACTGCGTCACCTCTGTGGATACCAGGATCGCTTGTCATCTGTTTCATTTAGATCTGCCAATACCTACTCGTGCATTCCGGCGCGAGGCCATGTTCATTCGTGTGGTGAGTCTGTCTGTACAACCTTGGCTCGTTGAGTAGATCCCCATGGAGGAAATCACTAGCGGTTAAAGTCACTGAATCGCAAACGGTGAACTCTTCTCGGAAACAATGTTCGAACTTTGAAGGAAGCCATGTTGTCAGTGTTTGCCACTGTTTTGTTTGTCAATTGTGAGGCCGGGCCGCGTCACGGGTTGCCACTCACGCTAGCACCTCAACGTCTCCGAGTCACTCCGAGTTGGAACAATGTGGAAATCTTTGTTTTATATACAATTTGGTCCACGTCACATCCGGTTTGCCTTGTATGGTCTTGACACGAAATTATTTAGGGTACTAATACTACTTGAACGACTCAGCCTGAGAGTAAATAAAATTACGAGTTACTCGACTTGATAGTATCATGCTGGTCTTCCTGGGCAGAGCCGAATTCGGCATATAGAGAGGCTTCCAGCGGGCGATATGCTACTACAAGCGGTGTTTCGAGGGTGGGGGTCTCATCCTCGTTCGTAATGGTACTAACAAACTAAGGACGATTATATGTAACGCCTACCACCGCCACTGGAGCTCGGGCTCGCCGTGGTCCCATCCCAAACAAACCAGTAATGCCATGGAATGCAAAAGTTGCGAGCTGAGGCAGCGCCAGTTTTATTGCAAAAACAGCATACGGAATCAGCACGTCCGCCATAATCGGCTCGTTCCTCATCTAACGTTGATGTTCAGCGCTCAGCCCAGGATTTGGCATTCTTTTCTGATACTGCTATTTAAATAACAATTCTGATCACCGCGATTCAATCACGCTTTCGCGAATGTTTCTCTTGTTTCAGAGTGATAGACCAAACACCCCCATGAGCGATCTTACGCTCTTCCTTGGAGGTACTCGATCGGCAGTACAAATGTTGATCCCCTACCAAACCATTTTATGGAACCTTGCTTTTGAATTTCACTCCTCTGTTCACGTCAACATAAATATATAACATGAAAATTCAACTGCGCTCACCGATGCGTAAAATGCCTTGGTCACTGGTCTCTCCAAAACCGCATTTGCATACGACATGAATTTCGCGTATTTGGGATCCTTGAGCAACTCGCCAAACTTGGGACCGCTCCCCTCCGGGAACTTTCCAATGTCGTGCTCGATATTGAAACGTAACTGGTAGATGAAAGGGGTAATGCAGGCATCTGCGATCGTGTAGCCGTCCCCGACGGCGTACTGTCCGTTGTCGGAGAGCAATCCCTGCAGGAATTCAATCGCCTTGAGATGTCTTTCCTCAGCCTGTGTCAGTGGTTCTTTATTGAGAATCCATGCCAAGTACACGGGAGTGTACTTTCTCGTGACTGCGTCCATGAAAAGTCGTACTTTAGCACGTTGAACAGGGTCTGTGGGCGCCAAGTTTGCCTCTGGGTACGCATCGGCGAGGAATTCAAGGATCACGTTCGACTCAGTGAGCTTCTTGGATAATGGGGACGGTTCCTCTGGATCCACCTCAGGGCCTCCATAAGTGATCGCTGGTACCTATTTCAGTATGTCAGCGGACACAAGATGCAGAGTTGCCGAGATAATTGCACACCTTGCCGATGGGGTTGACCTGTTTATAGAACGCAGGTTTGTTGAAAATGTCAACCAAGCAGAACTTGTAAGAAATCTTGGCCTCGCTGAGCGCAATCTCGACCTACGACATGTCGTCACCAATCCTGACATCGCCATTCCAGAGATCTATACCTTTTGGACGTAAGGAGAGATCTGTGTCTTGCATTAGCACTTCTCTTCTTGGATCAAAGTTTTAATTACCTACCGCTGTCCCGTATACGGTGAGTTGAGGGGACATGAGTGATTCTGTGAGTTGGAGGCTAATAGTGATTTGTTCAATGACGGAACGATCTCACGCGAGTACGCGAGACAGCGCCGTGTGAACTTCTGAGAGCACTGCATCATGATGTCCTGGCACCAACTTGAAGAGCTGCAAGACAACCTGACAATGACCACTATGTGGATTACTAAGTCAAACGATGGTCCCCAGTCGCTGCTAGTGCTAAGCTTGGGTTCACTGAATTATCGGCCAGTGGTACTTCCAAGCCATTGAAGCTGAAACGTTGATAGCTAAGTGGAACGTCTGGCCGGAAGCAAATGTCTCATCATACGTGGCTTCGATTTTTGCCGGGTTCAACGTTACACGACCCGGGTGCGACGAGTCAGATGACTCCGGGCTCCGAACTTGATGTAGCAGCGAATCTCGCGAACCAAACTTCAGGAATCACGATTCGTTGCGCACCAGTAACCTTGTCTACTGCTGGCACGCTCTCGCAGGCGAGCGCGTTTTGTCTATCGTTTTGGCTAGTCCGAATCAACATGATTGAGCCGTGTCGCAGAGTTGGCGGAGATTTGCCTACCTCAAACTTTTCCCCTTTTATAATCTCGGTTCAATCCGCGATTGAGAGACGCGCGGAGCGTTTTATAAAGACATTCGCTAACTCGAATGTTCGTCGAGTCTGTTCCAGCTATCAAAGCTCCATACTTAGCACCATGACACACCCCTTAGCTGGCCTCCACAGCTACCTTCTTGCCTGCAGGGTCAAATACACAAGGTGGTCCTTCGTCATTGCTTGCATGAACCTAGGTACGCAAACAATATCAACTATTCACCCTCGTCGAAGAGCAATCCCTGCAGGTATTCGATCGCCTTGAGGTGGCTCTCCACAGTCTGGAGTTCTTTATCCAGAGCACGGGATTATACTTGCCCGCAACTGCATCCATGAAATGACGAATTTTGGCACGTTGAACAGGGTTTGTGGGTACTAATCCTGCCTCTGGACAGACATCGGCGAGGAATCCAAGGATCACGTTCGACTCTGTGAGTTTCGTGGATAATGGGGACGGTTCCTCTGGTGCCACGCCAAGACCTCCGTAAGTGATCGCTGGCACCTATTTTAGAGGTGTCAGTGGACACAACGATGTCGGGTCGTTTAGGTTTATTGCACACCTTTCCAATGGTGTTGACCTGTTTGTAGAATGCTGGCTTGTTGAGCAGATTAACCTTGCAGTAATTGTAAGTGATATTGCATTCTTTGTGCGCAATCTCGACCTGTCGCCACGTGATACAAATTCAAGGGTCGACAACCCACGCAACTATGCCTTTTTGGTCAAGGGCAAGGTCTGTGTACCACACATCAACATTTCCTCCCCGCTAATGAAAATTTTGGGGAACTCACGATTGCTCCATACAAGATTCATTGATGTCTCTTCGTCCAAAGAAAACAGCACTCTCCACCATGCCTTTTTTAGAATGCCAACGATTCGAGCTGTCAGTAGTGACATCGGCAATGGCTGCATGGGCTAGGTGACCTGAGACGAGGCCATGACTGAACTCAGGAAGCGCTTATTACAGCCACGAATGCTGGCGCTCATCTGCAAACATTCAGAGATCAGCGACGGGGTCAGCAGTGCCTGCAGTACCAAGACCCACTGTCGATTGTACCTGAGGTCTCCTAATGCGGCGCGGGCGCTCAGAGCACTCGTTGCCACTGTTGCCCAGTGTATCGCTGTGTGTGCGGTTACGCACAATCCCTGTCGCGTTGGTGGAAATAGTGCTAGCATGTCGGCCCCTTCAGGCCAGCCTGAGTCAGCGACTGGGTGCCCATACCATATCAGACGGACCACAAGCGACACTAGTACTGGCAAATACTCACCGACCTGCCTTTACTCTTATTGAAACGTTCGTCGAGCCTGTTCCACCTTGTGTGTACGTGAAAGGGTCGAAGAAACATGGTGCAGTCTTTTGCAGCTGACGGTTTTCGTGGAAAACACACGCTACCTTTGTTCGGCGTCTGCGGTGTTACACGTGATAGCATCCGCCCCATTTTGCCACGCTCACCCTAAGCGCTCATGACGATAAGCTCTATTCTTTTTTCGCTCTCGAGCTCCGTTTGAAACATTTTCTACATGCTGCCTGGCGCGTTCGCGACCAACGTCGCGCCCATCAATGCCTTGGGCCATGGACGCATCCAGCACGTGCGTTGATGCGCTTCCTGCACGCGATGGTACGCCGATCGAGAAGCCTCCGAGTTCACAAGCCCCCTATCGCGGGTGGAGCCGCACTGACACGACGGGAGCTGCGAGGATATCGCACATCCACCGCCCCCTCCAAAAAACGACCCCGTCGACGACGAACGCACGCGCGAATATCACCTACAAGCAAGCCAGGTGTCCCACCAACCCGCCCAGAGTCGATGCGGAGCCCATGACGCGGGAGGCAGTCGGTATGTCACAGCACTGTGCATCCGGTCGCGAGACAGCGTTGGTACGTCGTGTATGGCCACAGCGCTCATGATCCGTCCGTACCCCTCTGCGCTCGGTACCGGCGATCTCCCACTCCATTCTTGCACCAGATCTACATACCCCAACCAGTTGATGGCGGCACACACCCCTGGCAGACAGGCTCATATGTAGCACCTCGCGATCCGAGGACGCACCGCTGCGAGGTACGGATCGGTACGGATCATCCCCAAGTACAGCCTACGCACGTATCGGCATCATCGACGCCGCCACAGCGCTCCAGCCCCCAGGTTCGTCGTTCCCATGCGTGGTGTTGTACACGTGTATGCGAACTTCGTCCGCTGAGTTGGCCGCGCCGTGGATTACATTGCCTGTCTACCCCCGCGCCCCTTCGTGTGCGATCGTCCATTCAGTGGATATGATGGGGCTTGTATAAAGGGTCCTTCCACCAATTGGAATTTTGAGATTTGATGTTATAACACGCGGATGACGGAGAACACCAGCATTTGATATAATCACATCTTGGTCAGAGACAATCGCTCCGAGACATGAAAAGGAACGGAAAAAAAAATACGATAACTATACATACAAAACACGAACGTACAATCAACAATTTCCAAGGCCAAAAAAGGGAAGTGATGAAAAACAAGGCATCTTACATCCCCCTCTCCACTCGTCAATGCAACGCCATCGTACAACATCCACCGTGCGTAAGTCCAGAGAGAAGAAATCGAAACACACCCAAGAGAACGGTGATTAGCCTGAAGGCGTGAGACGATCATCGATTAAAATACGGTCAGGGGGTCATGAGCGATGAGATGATGATACATTTTTAATCGAATGGTAAGAGGCGAAAACAAATAGAAGGGGAATGAATCGATGAGGGAATCGAGAATCGATTTTCGCTGTCATATATGTGGTCGTATTCGCGTGATTGGGTGGAATGACATCGGTTGGGCAGTTACTAGCGATCAGTGGAGGGAAGGTGTCGCCTGAGGACCAAGTCGGAGAATAATGGTAGGTCGGATTTTTGAAGGGAGCGAGGAGAACATGAAACACATAGACGGGGCGCACGAGCAAGATGAAACACGGAGAATGTAAAGATGCTGATGAAGGCGCAAGAAGAGGGCAAGTGGTCGATGGGCGTCGGCGGAACTTACACCATCATGCCTTCTCCCTCGAGGCCGAGTCCGAATAGCTGCGTTTGCATCTTGTCTCGCGTACGTCCGAGCTGTCGTCCTCGTGGCTCGCCTGCGCCCCGATCCATTGCTTCGGATTCCACACAGCTGTCTTCCATTTCCAGATCTTCGACACCATCTCCGCATCGATCCGCGCCTCCGGTCGAGTCCGGCGCCAAGGATGGTTTCGAGGACGCCGACGTGTTTGACGACGACATAGACAAGGCGGCTGAAGATGCCACGGATGGCGACGAGGACGATGTAGACGATAAGGACGACGGAAGGACGTCGCCCCTCAGCATCGCCAGCTCTCTCTCCAACACTCGATTTCGCTCTTCCAAGTCTCGTCCCCGCGAGGCTTGTACCGACACGAGCTGCTGAAGGTATCGAATGTACTCGACAGACTGTCCAGGGCATCAGACACTCATATATGCGTAGTGTGGTAGGAATATACCTTGCGCAGAATCATACCCTTGTTAGCTTTAATCGTGCTTTGCTCGTGGCTGATCCCGTTGGCAGCGCCATTCACGTTGCCATTGGGAGTGGATGTAGAGGTGGGCGAGGTTGGCACCAACCCTTCCAGTTCCTCGCTCGGATCCTTTTTCACCGTCGATCCCTCTTCCGGTAAGTCAGGCAAACCGTCTTCAGCTGGCAAGATGTGCATCCCTGATATATACAACAATCAGAAAATTTGCCGCAATGCCATCGAAGCAAACGCGTACCAGTGTCGCCGAGGATGCCCATGGTGAATAAGTCATCAGCGAGGTTCGGCCCGGGTGCCGAGCCTGTTTGTGGCGTTGTGCTCGG
>JBBPOC010000431.1:0-17514 GCA_038091235.1 Tylopilus rubrobrunneus | reverse complement strand
GTGTCGGTGGATGTGATTGTCCCGTCGAGCCCGTATAGCAGCTTTTCATACGAGCCTGCGACGATGACGAAAGAAGAAGGTAACTCGGTCTTGGATGACGACTCTGACGCGTCTGCAGCATCTCCGTGGGCTGCTTTCTGCTTCCCTTTATCTTTTGGAGAGAATGAGGCGGAAGGGTTCGGTTTTGTGGGCTGCCGCTGATCTGTGGGGACTTTCTTTTTCACGATGGGCTTTTCGATCCGGGCCTTTTTGAGGTTTCTTTCTGCCTTTCGCGTAGCTTTTGGTTCGGCCATACGGGTGTCGTCGTGAAAAACGTTGCACACTGAACGCCTCCCAAAATGGTATCACTGTTTGCAACTCCACCATGATCATGATCGGCCCGGTCACTAGTTCACTACTGGTTCGCGGTAAGCCTACAATCGAGTACCGGTCAAGGTTATCCATTCTGCTCCTATTCTCTGTTTCATGAGCGGTCGCAACAGCACTAATGCCCGACACACCACCAGCCAGAAGCAGTCAAAATCGAAAAGTTCTATGTAATCCGCTACTCCACCCCATGTCATTGTCAACGCACACTGAATGGATTGACTCGAGGACTGTGTTGTTTTCGGATTCATTGCCGCAAGATTTGCTTCGAGCGGACATACGGATCTCAATCTAGACTGTCAGGCTGAATCAATACCTTTGGCTGACAACTCCAAGACATCCCTGACCAAGGGTATAAGAACAGTTCCTGTGAGCGTCTTTCTTTCTTCCCAACTTTTTATCCTTCTCCCTGGATCCTGGTGATTCTAACAGCGTCGGGCACCGCTACCTCGCTTTATCACATCCTGCCTTCATCGTCTTGATTCTCCTGCGCCGGTCGCACACTCCCTCGTGATCCATCTCAGAGGCTTTTCAGTTTCCGTCTCATTCAACACAGACCTAGTTCATCATGATGGTTCTCTCTGCACACTTTGCTTTTCTCGCCTGCCTTTGCGCGGCCCTTCCCCTAGTTCTCCCGCCTCCTGTCGAGGCTGCGCACCTATCTGGTCACCACCGGTCACCGAGTGACCCTGCTCATAGTCACGATGGCAAGCATCATGGGCACAAGGTAGTTTCACTGCATGCTTGATGTATGGCGTCGGCTCTAGCTTACAGTCCTTCTCCAGGCACCGGACCACCGAGCCCCGGAGCTCCCACCCCTTCTGCGACGTCATGACCACAAGAGGGTCAACAATGGTCAGAGTCCTCACGCTCGCAACCATCCTCAAGGTTTCGGGTCCGCTTTTGCGCGAAGTCGTTCTCGTCGCGATCCCGCCTCCCTCAGTCGTCGTTCCTCGATATATGTCTCCGGAGAGCATGGTAGCAAATACCTAGTCTCCAAGACGCCCCCGAGAGCTTGGGGCAACGCGCGCGGAGGTGCGGATGGACGATCTCCTTCGTACCATCGTCGGCAAGCCGACGGAAGCAACTCACCTGTGGGTATGATCAATATCCTGGCAAGTTACTCTATTCGAAGTGGTCGTGTCGCTTCTCATGAACCGTTCTAGGCTGCTCAGCCGAATGGTGGCACACAGCGTCTTGCGTCTTTGACAGTGGACTCGACCCCAATTGACTGGACGTCGGGTCAGAGTTCCTCTAAAGCTTTCCAGTTGAACGCTTCTACGACGAATGGAACTCAGTTCATCATGCTACCAATGGAAGATGCATCGAGATCGGCAGGTACGTGTCAAGTCTCTTGTGACCACACGTCACTGAGCCTCTCGTAGGGAGCTTTGTTAAGCACGTTACCATTGCAACTGAGGTATTCGATGCAAGCAGTGCTGACATGGTCATGTTTTGCGCCACTTATGATCCTGATCCCGGGTCTTCATCCGTACTCGTCATGACACCGTGTACCGCCGCGGCTCAGACGGCCGTTCCAGCCGACGACCAGAGAGATCCCTGTTCCGGCACCGCAGACGATGCTTCAGATCCGCATCACAGTCAGATCTTTTCTTACGACCCCTCTTCTGGAAAGATCGAACCGATATCGGCGACGGTGAGCACCAATCTACCCGGGTGTGCTGGTGCGAGAGTCAAGAGAGCCAGCGGTAATTCCATGACGACCGGCTCTACACGACCTTCGAGCACCTCGACGAGCTCGGCACCCACCACTACCATCTCGCAGCAAGCTCAAAACGTCACGCTGGTGTTCGTTGCGGGTGCGCTCGAAGTGCCTGCGTCGTCTCCAAGCGTGGGTATAAGCCAGGCGCCCGTCTTGACCACGACGATCACGACGACGGTCGTGTCGACTGTAACCGGAAGCAGTGCGTCCCTTCGGACCGTCTCCCCCGCCCAGGCTGCCGCCTCAGTGCCGACGTCTCCGACGCCCTCCCAATCGACCACAGCTGCCACGACGCCATCTGTCCCCGTCTCAGTGCCACGATCATTGCCGACTGCGAGCCTGTCGAGTTCGGTGCGTGCGTCAGCCACGTCAAAGGCACCTGCAAATCCGGCCGAGTCACTCGAGGTCGAAGTCGTGGGAGTGCCGCAGTCTGGCAGTCCAAGTCCCTCGCCGACATCGAGCACCACCACCTCTAGCGCTACTATCACGACTTCTTCTCATAGCTCTGCCAGTTCGTCTCTCGATGCGGCAGCCGTAGCGTCATTACTTGCAGATACTATGGCTCATCCGCAACGCTGAGTTGACTGGTAACACATACTAAAAGTACAAGTTAATGATGGTAGCTGAGAGATAGACCGAGTTTGGCCCCAGGTGGATGTCTGGGGGGAGCTATATAGTACTGTGACACCGCTCTGTGACCGACCCCGGGAAAACCCCGTTTGTTTTTTGAATATCCGAAACGACCGTCGTCAGCTTTCAAGTTGGAGTCCGAGCCTCTGAGAAGGGAATCCCCCCACTGTCTTCTTGTATGAATATGTAACGGCGGGATCGAAAGAGCTGGTGGTCATATTTGACGGCGAAACACAACGTCGCTTCTCCTCCGTGTGGACCCTGTAGTATTTTGACTACTACTTATACGTGAAATGGTGTAAGGGTCAGACCATCCGCCGCTTAACCGCTACACCAAAAGGCAATGATACTGAGTGATTACCACTCAGCATCCCAGACGGTACATATACTGATTATCCGGAATCAGGTAAGCCGGCGTGCTTACAAATGGTTTGGTATGTCCTGTTTCATGTCACAGGGAACTGTGACCACCGTCCACGACTCTTCCTCTCCCCAAGCTCACGGTTGCATTCAGACTCAGAGTTTCTTGCAATATAGTTTCCCGCCGTCGCGATTCACACCTCCGTCCGAAGCGGACATTTCACTTCGAAAGCAGACACTTGATCGCTCCAGACACTCAGCCATCGGTCTCTACCGTACTCCGTCATCGCTGCACCTGGCCTACCTCTCGCCCGGACTGTCTGGAACACCCGAGGGAGCGGACCATACGACTCGTTCCCATGGAGGGCCTTCCTCCGGTGAAACGATCGCCGGAAACATGACCTCGTTAATGATTCAGCAGGGTTCCAGCTCTTGGTCACTCCCAAATGACGATTTAGAGCTGCCGCTGGATGCTGTGGTGGACGAGATGCCGTACTTCCATGTGTTGCACATCCAATACTGGAGCCTCGCCTGCGAGGGAATGTTTCGGCGACGTGCCGTGGTGTTTGTCAGGCAAGGTGGATCGGGCGTACCTGTGATTCGGTTGTTTGCAGAGGACGTCCGGGGCCTCCGGGACCGTAGGGGCCAAGAGTGGGGTGTCGTCAAATTTTCGTACATGCGGAGGTCTATTTGGGAGATGAACGTTAACATAGGTCACTCCAGACATTACATTTGTGTCTGTGCATTCAATACCGACTGTCTGTGGTCTTTCAAGTTGTCGTCATTAGGTCATTCTGACTTCGTTCGCGCTTTACGAGCATGCCAGTGGGTGTCGTTCGTCCAAGCAAAATCATCTTCTAGGGCCTTCCTCCGAAGGCTGATACGATCGACTGGATGCCGTACCAACAACTTATCAGGTACGGATTAACCATGAACTGCATTGATGCATTGTTACTGAATGCCTCGGAGCAGTGCCGCCACTGTGGAGTGCCGGATTGGAGTGCCGAACAACCGCGTTGGTGCATTTCGGACTCAGCGGAGGCGTACATTGCGTCCTGCCGTTGAACCACCCAATGGCTTCACCACCGCTAAAAACTACACCGAGCGCGTTCATTTAGACGCACCCCGAAGAACCAGGGAACCCCAATCAACCCCCAGATGCGTCACTGGCGCTTGGACTTCAAATTTCATGTTCAAGTGGTGTTCACTGGTGTTGAAATTTAAACTATCATGAAGACCTCCTCATTTATTCGCTGTGAGTACAATTGTCCTACGGTCCGTTCTCTAATTGGCAATACTTTGTAAAGTCTTGTTCAATGTTCTGGAAAGGTTCACGTCGAGGGAAATTGTTCGTGCCAAAAACTGCATGATCGTCTTGCCGGCCCGGGTGCCGTCACCACCACAGATAGAGGTGTTGCCATTCGGGAATGAGGCGGACATCGAGGGGCACATTCCCATGAGAGTCAAAGCAAACCCGAAAAGCACCAGTAGGGAAAACTATGAAACTTTCGAAAGATTCTGTACTAATGTCATCTTGAATGAAGTCCTTCATAGCAATCAATCATGGCCCAGTGATCTGGCTGATTGGAAGAAATTAAGCTGAAGAAGTTCAGAAGTTCAGATCTAGATCGCCCGTCGTATCACCGCTTTGATGCCAAAGTATTACTCGTTGTCATTGGTAAGCATGTTGTATCCCCCCCGTGGATGACCTGGCCACAGGCTGAGCGTCTTACAAAATACCGTACAACCTCAGGGAATGCAGTATCGCTATCGGCATCGGCCCATTATTGGAGTCATACCCACCGTTGTTCATCAGAATGCGCAGACGTCTTGGCATTACGGAGTCTACGGTGAGACGACTGGTGGACATACATATCCAGGCACCGAACTTTGTCACAAACAAAGTTCTATTATCACGTCATGATGCGCCGTGGGGCCCAGACTCACCTGGTAAGCTTTCGTTAAGGCCGATGAACACGCAACTTACCGCCTTCCGTTACGCACGATATTGCTTATATATGGTACGAAGCGACTTGCTGTGTTTCTGACGCCGTCTCAGATCCCACCAGCATCTGCAATTGAGTCGAGTCATCATGATGTCAACCGTTGGTAACCCACTTGTCTCGTTCCACGGATCGATGTACGGCTCGTTATTCTTTGCTTCTCTCGTTTCCACCGCACTTTATGGTATCGCATGCCTGCAAACGTGAGTACGGTGCCGAAAGGCAAACAATATTCTCACTACTTCAGCAGATTCTCTTACTGTGTCCAGTCGGGTCCATGTTTGTTATGCCCCTTCGTCAGCTGACAATGTCTTTACTCTAGTTACCAAGACGATTCCATGGGTACAAAGATTTTTGTAGGTCAACTTGCGAACATGCCTGGAGGCTAGTTTGATTGTTTTTCTTAGATCGCGGTTTTATGGTAAAGCTTACCCCTTGGATGGGTTCACGTAGTGCCTCACCCTTTCCTATAGGGTACTCAATTCCATTCACGAGGGATTGACTGTCGTTGGTGGTACGTTTCACAATAGGTAGAACTCAAAAGGTTAGTTCATGTCATCCGTGGTATAGCATACAAATACATCATGGGTGGCCTAAAGTCCGGCTCGTCTATAACTGTGACTGGTAATCCGTGAGTCATTGCTTTCGAAAGTCTGAATTGTTTATATGTTTACATATCCTCCTCTTCAGTGAGCTCTTTGTAAGTCACTGTCCTTGAACCCTGGAAATTCGCTGAGAAAGCTATAGTCACTGTACCTATTGACGGTGCCTACTGACATTTTTTCCAGGAAAACGTGTACTGACGTATGTAGGCCCTAGTTGCAGTACCGACTCAAGGCTTTTTCGTATATCGACTCTACGTTTGTATGTCTCGATAACTGAGCCAGTCTCTTGTTTGTTCACTATGCGTAGTCAGCGGAAGGAACATTGCCGTGCCACTCATTTGGGTAGGGGATGTCCATCTTCGCCAGTTCTGCCCTATTTTATCACTTTGTATAGGTTGTCCTAGCACTCGTCCAACTTGGTAAGACCCAGTGGACGTTAGGGAATTGAAATCTAACCAGGTTTCCTAAATACCAGTGTCTCCTACCGGTAAGCTGTGACTACTCTCACAGCGATGGCGCTAATGATTACTATCTTAGTTTATCTTGTAATAGGGTTGCCTGTTGCGGAAGCGTTCGTCCACTTATATCATGGACCACAACATGCTCACGCATTATGTGTTTAGTACTGCTTTTGTTTCGACAACGTTCATAACTTCTGCGAAGATCATCCCCACCCTGTGTTTCGCTACCGCTGCTGGGGTGGATGTTCTAATCGCTGTCTTCATGACGTTCTTACTCCTCCGCCAACGGGTTGCCACGAGCTTTGCAAGGTGAGTAAATACGGAATGTCCGCCGCGACACTGTCAACGTCCTAATCATGGACTCTATCCCGAAAGCACTTCACATCTCTTGCAGCGCCTCGTTGTGTTTGCGGTACATACGGGTACTTGGACCGCTACATTTGCACTGTTGTCCGTCATATTGGTAGGTACCTTTCGCTATCGTTACCCCTGCATGCAGAAAGTTCTGAACTGCAAAACAATAGCTACATGCCTTTCCGTCGAGTTCGGTCTATGCTGTATTTGCTGTTCCAATTTGCTCGATCTACTGTAACACCATTCTGGCCAACCTGAACGCGCGAACGTATTTATGGGGAGAAGAGAGGAATGCGCGTACAGACTTGTTCACGATTACCAGTTTCCGGGTGGCCAACAGGCCCAACACTACCACCATGACCGACAAACAACATGAACCGACTCAATCTGGTAGTGCAACGCTTGGTCAGGGGCTCACGGAGGCAGAGGAAGGCAGGGGGTAGGATTTGGACTCGGAAGCGGGGGCGGAGACGATCAGCGGTAGCGAGATGTGCATAACGTAGTATACGCCAATAGACCACTTCACTCATCGCCGTGCTTCAAGTTGGCAGTAGTTGTCTTGATCTCTGGTGGCGAATTTGCAGGACCTCCGGGCCGATCGAGCGAATTTCGGACCGGCTGAGCGAGCATAGCCACAGTCACTGAGGCTGTAATTGGTTGGTCCGCGCGCCGCCGTGAGCTGTTTCTCTGCCGGCGTCAGTAAGTTTATTCCATCAAATCACGTAAACTCATGTGGTTGCAGCATTGAAACTTTGGGTTGATATTAGAAAGTGGGCTGTCCTTTCGCGACTGCATCCGCTCATTTTCTAGAGTCATTTACTGCCAGATTACGGGACTACCTGTTGCGAAGCTCGGCGAATCCACCTGACCGAATGTTTAGGAAACCAACATCGATCGGTAGCAAAGCCCGATCCAGGTGCGCCCATTACTCGGTAAGCATGCTGCACCGCTCACTGCCTTCCGTTGCGTAGCACTTATATATGGTATGGAGCCACCCTCGACGCCATTCTCCCTTCATTACTACCATCTGCAAGAGTTGAGTCATGTCAAACAATCAACTTCTTTCATTATATGGACCGGTATATGGTTCCTTGTATTTTGCTGCTCTCATGTCAACGGCCCTTTACGGTGTCGCATGCATGCAAACGTGAGTACAGTACACATCACAATGTATACGCTACAGGCAATACCCACTCTGATTACTTGAACAGATTCCACTACTATGTCCAGTCGGCTCGATTTTCCTCTGCACCTTCGTTAGCTTACCACGACTTTCCTGCAGGTGCCGGAGGGATAATCTGCGCATAAAGACCTTTGTAAGCCAAGTTGTGGGAATCATCGGCATGATACTGTACAGTTTTTGACAGGTAGCAGCTTTATGGTAAAAGCCCATCCTGTTTTGATTGTAAGGTGCCCCACACTTTCTACAGGGCACTCAGTACAATTCATGAAGCGCTAACTGTTTCTGGTGGTACGTTTTTTGATATCCTTAGAAATCGCAGGTCTAGTTTAACCGTTTTGACATAGTATACGGATACATAATGTCTGGCCTCCTATCGAACCGATCTCTAAATGTGACCGCGAGCTCGTGAGTGCTTCCTTCAGAATGTGATGTTTCATGTTCGAGCACCTTCTTCAGCGAACTCTTTGTTAGTCCCGTTTTTATACCTCGGATGGATGAGTCGATTACTGATAACCTCACAGATGCTCTGGTTAATGACGGTACTTATTTGGCAACGCGCCCAGGAGACGTGTTGATGTCTGTAGGCTCTAGTTGCTGTGCTAACCCAAGGCTTTTTCGTCTATCGACTCTACGTTTGTGTGTCTCGACGTTCGAACGCTTATCCCGATTACTGAAAATTGTCAGTTAGCGCGAAGAACGTCGTCGGGCCACTTATATGGGTGAGGAGTGTCTCGTCCGATTCGATTCTGCTTTATCTCAGCGGTGTAGATCGTCCTAGCACTCATCCAGCTTGGTAAGACATCGTAAACATTATGGATCTGACATTTAATAACGTTCTTCTGAATCAGTGTGTCCCACCGGTTTGCCAGTTTTACTTGTACTCAGGCAGTAATATCTGATGATGATATCTCAGTCTATGTTGTTGAAGCTCTGTCTACTGCGAATAAGTTGGCCCACGTACCCTATTTCTTGAACCACGTTTTGCTTACACATTTGCTTAAGTGCTCAATCTGCTTCGACGATTTTGTTGTCCCTCTATCTGTTTACCGCTGCTGCTGCGGATATTCTAATCGCTATTTTCATGACGTTCCTGTTACTTCGCCAGTGGGCTTCCAGCAACTTCGCAATGTGAGTATGCATAGTTCTTTATCGTCTTGTCGACGAGAATCCACCTAACACAACTTTGGCCGGCAGTACGGCACATATTTTGCAACGGCTTGCGGTGTTTGCGGTGAACACAGGTACCTGGACGGCCATTTTCGCCATCTTATCCGTCATCTTCGTATGTCCTGTCCTCCGTCATGTCTCTGGGTAGCGTCCTCTGATCCAGGCACAATAGCTGTATGTCTTTCCATCGAATCTGATGTATGCATTGTTCGCCATTCCAATTTGCCCGGTCTATTGTAACACTCTTCTTGCCAACCTAAATGCTCGCGCGTACATACGGAGTGAGGGGGCCAATATTCATATGGACTTGATCACGACTCCTGGTGTGCGGGTGGCCCACAGCAGCATGGTCGTCAAACAGGACGGACAGGGTAATATGGTCTCTTCCGCACGGCAGGTATGTTTCCACAATCCAGGCTTACTCAGCTTCCATGAACCAGGATCGCAATATTAGGGTATTTGGAAAACCACGGAGGTAGTAACATCCGTGGACAGTGACCGGTCTGCCACGACAGAGACTGTGTGAACATGGGAGGTTGCAGGCATTGGAGAAGTGATAAATGATCTCTCACTTCACCATACCATCGTTGTTTACTTGTCCCCCACTTCAATGGAATCTGGAACTTCCTCAACGCCCAAAGTAGATGATGGAATATCTCGAACACGAATACAACATGATGAGTGGTATCAGCGACGCCGTGGTTAATGTACACCATGATCATATCGTCCGTTTGTTTTACTTCGAGTACTCTCGCTCTCTCTTTATTTTTTGTTCACCACAAAACCGACCTAAAAACCTTGTTACAGGTCAGTTGCATAAATCCGGCATGAGAACGTGACATCCCGCACGACGATTCTCGCATTACATCTCCTCATCATCAAAATTGATCTCTTCCACAGGAAAATCCCCAACCGTTACTCTATCCGGTCGCACGAAAACGCCATAATTGGGACGACACGTGAAATATTGCTCTCCTTGGACCCTAGATAGAGTATGTCAGCACAACTATCTCGAGGTGACGCCGAAAATAACTTACGATCCATTGTTGCGTCCAATCGGCTCATCGTATTCGATGCCGATCCACACTCCTGACTTTGTGAAGCTGGTCTGGCCCACAAAACGCACCGTACCGCGTTTATGCAATCCTTCCTCCGCCGATTCGACTTGGCAGCGAGCCCCGAGCGGGATGCTCAAATGAGTAACGAGCGGAGGTGTCTCCGATTGTGGAGCAAACCGTCCCACTTTGTGACGTTGCTTGTATGCCAGTACCGAATCTAAGAGAACACAGACGTGAGCAATGCGAAACGCGAAGCCCGGGTGAGCCTCTGCGACCTGTTCTGTTCGCGTACACCTCATCACTTAGCTCAAATTTCTCCACTTGAGATACGTCGGAGAGCTGTCCGGTGAATGATGTGGCGGGATTCGTGTCGATCACCTGCGGTATAGACATGTTGAGATCGCGTCGAGTGGCCACTGGCACAACGGATCGGTGAGAGATCGTACATTCAACGTTTGGTATGCCGATAATCCATAATAGCCTAGTTGTTTTGTGTCATCAGAAAGCTGCGCAATCGTTTGTCCCGCGTCATTTTGTATTGAAATGCTTTGGTTCTGGACCGGGATTCCGGTGATGGGCTCGAGTTTTAACTATGGGGGCGTGAACGGACTAGCTCAGTGAATTGATGGGAGAGCAAAACCTTGAGCTGTTCGACGGTGATGTGGAGGTCAAAACGACGCTCGGAACGCGTGTCTGGGGAAACTACAAAGACGTTGACGGTGCTCGATGACATGTTCGATGTTGAAGGTCTAAGAACATAGCGACTCGAAGTGGCCCCCGAAGCCACCTAAATCTAACGAAGCCTGACTCCTGAGACCCCGAACGATAGTCTAGTGGTCTACCTTTTCTACACGATGATGCTGAAGTGCCTGTAGCACGACCTCCAGGGCTCCAAATGCCCACTTGAAGTCTTGGGATGGGCCAAGTAAAGGCCCTGAAACTTGGCTGACGAGTCCGATTTTCTGATTGGGGACTGAATGCACTGCGGGAAAGTTCATCAACAGGCCACAATATATGCGAGGGGTTGTGATTGGTTGACTTGGGCCGCTTCTTCGCCCCAGTACCCTGAGGCATGATGTACACAGCTCGCCACAGCATGTCAATTTCATTCGTGAAAAAGTTCTTCTCGATACTCATGGCCGACCAGTGGACTGCCAGTGGTATGAGCACTGACACTGAGTAGTAGAATGTTCTCTTACACACTCGTCACTGGCAAGTGGTCCCACGGAGAAGTTGCCGAGAGGCGGACGGCGACTCGGGTATCCACTTGAACTTCTTGGCCTTGGTTCACATGTTCATATCTTTGATGCGCCCACAGTGACTTGTCTACAGATCTGATAAGCACGGCATGGCTCACTGCCTTCCGCGGGCACGGACTTATTTATGTACGAACACGACCTAGCGTGCTCCATCTTGACCATTTTTCCCCGTGCTACCATTTTAACACGGAGTCGAGTCATGTCTACCAACCAACTTGTCTCGCTCTATGGGTCGATATACGGATCGCTATATTTTGCTGCTGTCATATCGACCGCATTTTATGGCATTACATGCATGCAAACGTGAGTCCCCTTCATAATGACATTCCAGGCATGAGACGAATCCACTCTCATTACGAAAAAAGATTTTTCTGTTATGTCCAGTAAGGTCCACTCTTTTTGCAGTGCTCTTTGATCAACCTGTCCATCGCTCCAGCTATCCCAACGATCCTTTAAGCATAAAACTTCTTGTAAGTCGCGTTGTGAGCAGAAGGACAAGGAACATAATAAAAACGCACGGTCCTTAACAGGTAGCGATTATGTGGTATAGCATCATCTTACCTCAGTTCGCGGCTTTCTAATCATTCGCTGTAGGTCTCTCAACACCATACATGAAGCTTTGACAGTTTCCGGTGGTACGTTTCTTAACATAGATTGCATCCAGAAGCCAAATTCATATTGGGCTCAATGTAGCCCACAAATTTATCATGGCAGGCTTGGCCAACCCACTTTCATTTATAATCATTGGGCATCCGTGAGTGATTACTTCCAAATTTCTCGCCTTTCAAGCGCTTACAATTCTCATTAGTGAATTGATCGTGAGTCTTGGCCTCAACGTATCCAGGAAGTTTCACTTCGCTAACGGACCGATAGTTATTGTACGTGTTGACGGTACGTATCTATCCCTTGCTGTTTCGGCCCCCGGGACCTAGTGCTGATATCTTCAGGCCCTGGTTGCGATACCGACACAAGGCTATTTTGTCTATCGAGTTTACCTTTGTGTGTGCTCCGACATCCGAGTTCATTGATCATCTCTACTCACTCCAGTTACTCAGTTAGCGGGAAGAACATTATTGCGCCAACTATATGGGTAAGGAGCCTGTACGTCAGGCCTTCAGGGATCATTGATTCGGTTCACATCCGTGGTATAGGTCGTCCTTGCACTCATTCCGCTTGGTAAGATTGTGGGAATATATGTAGAACGAAAATTGACAGGGTTGTCCCGATTATTAGTTTCTTCTATTGGTATGGTATCGTCAACTACAATGGCATATGGTGACGATGATGATCTCAGTGTACGTTGCGAAAGCGCTGTATAGCGCGAATGGGTTCGCGATTTTCTTTTTATCCAACACATCGCAATTTATTTATGCATGTTTCCAGTGTACACGTCGTTGCACTTAGCATCCTCGAAGGCAATACGATGGTGGTAAGGACATTTGACGAGTTCAGATTCAAAGACCTCAACCCTTACTGTACAGACCCTAGCCACCATCTGCTTTTCTATCCCTGCTGGAATAGACGTTCTAATCGCTATGTTCATGACATTCTTGCTCATCCGCCAACGGACTGCCACCCGCTTCGCAAGGTCAGCATGCATGTCTCTCGTGTCATCGATGAGAATGTTTCTGATGATAAATTTGGGTCCAAAAGTACGGCACACCTTCTGCAACGCCTCACGGTTTTTGCGGTAAATACAGGCATCTGGACAGCCACGTTCGCTCTAATTTCTGTCATCTTTGTACGCGTCGTTCGTTGCTGCCGTGCATGTTCGCAGTGCGTTCTGATACAAACACAATAGTTGCACGTCTTTCCATCGGGTCTAATCTATGGCGTGTTTGCTATACCAATTTGCCCCGTTTACTGTAACACGCTGCTTGCCAACCTCAATGCTCGAACGTATCTTCTGGGTCACGGAATGGTAAACGATGTCGATAAGGATCCATCTGCCGGTTCAAATTTGCGAGTGGCCAACAGTAGCAGTGTCAAACAGGACAAGCATTCTAATGTGAACTCTTCCATACATCAGGTGGGCCTTTACAATTCAGCTAATTCCATTGTCGTGAGCTTACACGTGATAATTGTCGCGGTAGCCTGAGGGAGTTTGGAAAACTACAGAAGTAGTAACATTCACCGATGGTGACGGGTCCACTACAGTACGAGATACGTACGCGAATGAGTGAGTTAGCCAAATATAGGAAAACTAGCCTGTCTACTTGATCACATCCCAAGTTGTTCGCCCATTGGGTTTCGTACGATTGTATTCTTATATGGGAATGATCGATCTGAATCTGACTTCCCGAGTGTGACCCACTCCGAAAGTCGCTTCGTCAACCTAGGATAGGTCCTGGTATCTAAACGATTGACCGACGCAAGGAGAAAGCTGGCCCAGATCCAGTCTAGCTCGTGTTGACGTTACTCGACAAAAATAACAACAATGTTGGCCGTACAGAAGTAGACACCGGCCGATGCGCAGCATGCTCAAAGTTCGTTAGATGTCAATGGTTGAGCCTTCCCACACTGGTAATACAGCCGCCACTGACACGTCCCATCTTATGTCAAGATGTAGGGTTGATGATAGGGTAATGAGCATCAAGGAGTCTAGCGATGGAGAGGGGAACTTGCATTTTATTGTGTCACACGCACGCAAGCGCGAGTAGTAAGTACTTCCTTCGAGGTCATGGAACGAAACTCGCTCATGTGACTTGCAGTTTCCATTCAAGTTCCTACCTTTAGTCGGTCCATTCTTATCCTGTCTTACCGAATTATGGCTTAACTGGTCGCCTAGCTATCACAACGACCCCTACCCACAACCTGAAAGATGCTTGTAAGTCGGCCCGCCGCGCCCGCTAACGTTCTAAGAATCATAATGTCCTGTCCTTCCCAGGTAGCAGTTCTATGGTAATGGCCCAAAGTGCTTTGCCTTCCCCGGGCCGGTGTCGGTGTGGACTTACCCAGAAGTTCAAGTTCATGGGAGGCCAACGACACCCCAGAAACCTGAAATCAGGTATGTTTCCACAGACCGCACCCATTCTGTTGTCGTGGTCCTCACGATTGGTGGTCGTCATCGAGGGGAACTTGGGAAACCACAGAAGTTGTGGAGCTCTCGTATGGGTAGCCAGACTGTCGTCACGAAGGCGCAATGGCAAGTCCCATGTGAGACATGACTTATAGCATATGTCCATCTTTACCGGTGGTAAGCAAGACGAATAATACAGTATTACATGTGAGGCACACTTTTAAAAGTTCTTCAGAGGCTTCCTTTTGTCCATGACAGGTTCGTTGCACACGCCATCATTAGATACACAAAAATCACTGCCAGTGATCATTCCAATGTCATAATACACGATATCCGGTTCCCCCGTGAGATCCCGAGAACTGGGAACACAGCCGAAATGATGCGAGAAGGGGATTGGCAGTACTTGTGGTTGAAGTTGTAGCAACCTCTCCGAGTCGGGGGGCTGAGTTACAGACTGATCAATGGCGCACATGATGAATCTGAAATACTGGTCACTGGCACTGGCACTAGTAAACGACTCGGAGAACCATTCGTTTACACCATGGATAAAGAGGAGCTTTTTAAAATCTATTCATCTGTTGGTTAAACAACTCATTTCTCACCGAGTTCCCGGATGAATAAGTGGTGCTCACTATCCCTGAAGACCTGACCCTCCGAATCGGCTCATGGTGCGATGCGACCGATCGGAGAAATCCTAGTTAGTACCCGACTCCGACGAGCGATCGCGGCGCGGTGTCGGGTCCCGAAAAATCGGCGCCCATAATGGATGGGCTACGCGGTTGAGATTTTAACTACTTTATAGGCAGTCATGAATCATGATAATCACAAGAATGGTAACAACGTTCAACTCTTAATGCGCAGAATAAGCTCAAAGTTCGACAGTAGAAAACATTCTCACGCAATCTGACCGTAGTCAAGTCCGCCGATTGTTGGGATGACGGTCAGTCGTTTACATGATGAACGAGTGACTACATACGTACCCAGTGGACTGACGGATGGTGCCCATTTGGGGAACCGAAACCTGTGGTAGGTCCAAGGTACCTCCCGCCAAGCACGTATGTATAAATGTGCGAATGGACCTGCGCCATCTTGGGTCTTGCTCTCCATCCTGCTAACATCTAACGACAAGTCCATGTCAGCCAACCAGCCTAACTCGGTGTATGGGCCGATATACGGTTCATTGTATTTTGCTACTGTCATGTCTACCGCATTCTATGGTGTCGCATGCATGCAAACGTGAGTACTTTCATCCCAGGCGTGCATCGCAGTTGCGCAACAAACCACTCTTACTCCACAGATTCTACTACTTGGTCTAGTAAGCTCAACTTAGCTCGAGCCCCGTTACCAACTGATTGTCATTGTAGCTATCAGAACGATCATTTGCGCATAAAGATATTTGTGAGTTGCACCAACAACATACCTGGGATTATAATATACCTTCCTTCGCAGGTAGTCACTGTTTGGTAAGGCGCCATTCTGTTGCAGCTCTTAGTGTTCCGACGATTCGTTGTAGGGCGCTCAATACAATCCACGAGGCTCTATCCATAGCTGGGTGTATGCTTCCCTGGACATATGCAGCACTTGAAATTTGAACTCATAGTTGACTTCGTATAGCATACAAGTTCATCATGACTGGCTTGAAGGACCCACTTGCACCTGTGCGCGGGAATCCGTGAGTAATTGCCCCCTAGTACATCATATTCTCACATATTGACGTCCATTTCAGCGAGCTCGCCGTAAGTCTCGTCCTTGCCGCATTAGAAAGTTCACTGATACGTGATAGTTGTTGTGTCTATTGACGGTACCTATTTTCCCTTTGTGCCCGAAACGAGTACTGATATTCGTAGGGCATAGTTGCGGTACAAACGCAGGGGTTTTTTGTTCATCGGGTCTATATTTGTGTGTTACAACACCTGGGTTCTTATCTCCATTTACTTACATCTGCTCAGTCAGCGAGAAGAAGATGGTCGCACCACTTATATGGGTGAGCAGCGTCCATGTCAGCCGTGTCGGTCTCGATTCATAGTTGCTGTGTAGGCTGTTCTAGCACTCGCCCAACTCGGTAAGCCTTGGTAAACACTGGCACTTACGGGATCGCACTTAAACAAGGTCGTTCTGAATCCCAGTGTCTCCTGCTCGTGTGTTGTGTTTAGTTGCGTTCACAACACTGGACGCTGATGTTTATCACCTCAGTCTATGTTGCGAGAGTGCTGAATTGTGTGAATAGGTCTGTGCATTTGTTTCTATGGTACGGACCAACATTTGCTTATGCATTCTCTCTTGCAGTGTGCGAGATGTTCCGGTGGGTAATCTGGACAGCAGGCCAACCCTGGTAAATCTACGTGCCAGGTAACTCGACGACCTCACCAGCAACTGTACAGATAATATACACCATCACCCTCTGTTTCTCTGTCGCAGCAGGAGTAGATGTTCTAATCGCTATTTTCATGACATTCATGCTTCTCCGCAAGCGGAATCATACCCACTTTCCAAAGTAGGCGCGCATAGATATTTGTTGTGCTGAAGGGAGCTTATCCAATGCTGATTTTTGTCCGCAAGCACCGCTCACCTTTTACTACGACTTGCTGTCTTTGCGGTGAATACAGGTATATGGACGGCCACCTTTGCTGTCCTGTCCATCATATTGGTACGTCTCCGTTCAACATTGCCGTCTCTAGCGCCTCCTGACCCCAAGACGGTAGCTATACGTCTTTCCAAAAGACATGATCTACGCCATATTTGCATTTCCGATTTGCTCGATCTACTGCAACACGCTTCTTGCCAACTTGAATGCGCGAGCGTCTCTACGGGGTAAGCAAACGGTGGGCGAGGTCGATATGGACTTGTTCTGGAGCCCAGGTTCTCGGGTGACCGAGCACACCCAGTTGAATAACTTGGACGATTCACAGGAGCAACCTGGGCTGGTTTTAATCTCTTCTGCACATCAGGTGTGTTTTCACGAGATTGATTCGATCGTTACTGGATTACTGGATGGTCGACAGAGAACCGGGAGCACCATTCAGGTGAAGTTCCCGAACGGTAGCCAGTCAACGGCAGTGGGAGAGGTATGAAATCAAGAGTCAACCAACGAAGCTCTTGACCAATGTGCTTATTCGTTCTAATTGCTGCTCCACCTCATTAGAATGTCGTGTGTAATTTATATGTATTATGTGGCTATCTGCAACCTGTAAATAACTTCAGACGTCAATCAACAGTATCCGAGTCACTGCCCAGCTGACCTGCCCTGCGATGATACATCAACTCGTCTTGAAACATAGAGGAGTGATTTGTCCTGTGCGAGCCACATCATACATGTATTGTTTTTT
>JBBPOC010000430.1:0-17529 GCA_038091235.1 Tylopilus rubrobrunneus | reverse complement strand
CCCCACGCCCCCCGCAACCAGGACGACGACGACGACGGTGCGCACTCGCCCCACGCAACGACGACCACGACGGCGGCAATAAGGAGGGCATGGCACGCGCCCCTCGCACCTAGGACGACGACGACAACGGTGAGGACGAGGACGTGCCCCACACGATGACGACAGGATGTCGACACGTCCCTCCCACTCACTCTCTCCCCCGCACTCACCCACCTCACGACGGCGCAACGGATGCCAAGAACGTCAGTCACTTCACATTGGACGGGTGCGACATCGATGCAACGGCAGTCCTCGTCCCCGTCCTCACCCTCTACCACCTCAACCCTCAATCAAACGACAACGGCGCGACGACGACGACGAGGCCTCGTCCTCATCTCCATGCGACAAGGAGTCAGGACGGCGCGACGATACGACGATGTGGTGACACGACGACGCGATGACGCTACGTCCCTAGTATTATTGTAGGCAATGTATGTAGTTACAAAGTGATACTTGTTTTCTATTACGTTCGAGTCACTACTAACGGTAGGTATGCGGCCAGGGTATGCCCCCGGTGACGCTGCCCATACCCATACCCGTACCTGTCAATATACTTGCGCCACGGTTTGGCGCATGGCACACCCCATCGTCCTCGTTGCGTGGCAAGTAGTGGCAGACATATCCGTGTCCGTGTATGTCGCAGTAAGAGAGAGTGGGCGTCGTCGTCGAACCCACGCAATGTGTCATCGCCGTTCAAGTTGCCGTGCGATCATCGCGCGTGTACTGTTGTCGCCGTTGTTGAATTGTGTCGTCATTAAATTGTCGTCATGTCGCCGACATTGTGTCGATTGGACGGTGGATAGATCGAGCAAATGGCATTGTCATCGCCAATGATTCCGACAAGGGGAGAGGACGGGGCAAGGACGAGGACAGTGTCATTGTTGTCCCATTGCCGAGTCGCTGTTGTTGCGTCACCGGATGTGCGAGGACGAGGGTGAGTGAGTGTCCGTCATGGTCCGATTGGGAATTGATTTCCATTTTGGTAACTCAGGTACCCACGACGTCATGTTGATGGTACGCATTGAGTCGCCGTTGGCTACGCCAGATCGCGGTATCGTCTCAGTGTCATCCCCCGTGCGTGCCCGAGAAGCATATGCAACTCCTCGCCAAAGCTCGGGACGGGTAGAACGACCAATTTTGAAAATCATGAAGAACCATCGGACCATACGTACCTAGTGTCATGAAACTGGCCCATCTTCGTCCGAGTCGTCAACTGGGGCCGTAGCGCCGCCAGGAATGGAAAGGATATCATCCTGTAAACGCCTCACGAACGTCGTCGATCGTTCGCCACACCAACAGTAGGTTCATCCTGCATCACAGAAGCATAGAACGATCCTGTGCGATCCTCTGGCTGAAAGCGCTCGGCAGGTCGAACCACCAGCCCTCGTACCCACTTCCCCCGTCCGGCTCTTCCCGTCGTTCATGGTAAGAACGTGGCTGATTACAGTGAGGGAATTCGCCGGGTGCCGGGGAATTGCCATCAGGAGTATGAGCCAAGCGTTCCCGATATGTATGACACCTGTCATGTCCATGACCCTTCGTCATAGAGAAGCTGCAGGGTGAAGGCGGGGTTGAGGCGGAGAAAAGAGAATGAACAAGCGTGGGTAGACGCGGCACGCTGTCATACGTCACAGGAACACCCTGTATAGTGTGGGCGACTCGACAACTTGGGGTGAGGACAGTATCCCCGTCATCATCGTGTCGTCGCTGTTGTCCTGTCACTGTCATCGCATCGTTCAACTGTTGTTGTTATCGACGGGGGAGTTCATGGGTATAGTCTAAGTATTGGGTAGTGATCGCGCTCTGTTCGTGCGATCAGCGTGCGCTGCGGTTGCCGGCGATCGGGAGATTTGTTTCGACAAAGCGAAAACTTGAAACTTCAAGCTTCAAGCTTCAAGTATGGGCTTCCAGTTTCAAGTTGGTGCCTGACCGGAGTTTGCAGCCGTTTGGGCAGTCGCAGGTAGTGTACAAACAATAGATAAGCAGTCCCTATAGTCACGCCGTTACGCTCACATTCCGTTGGAGGCGAAACACGTGCTCGGACGTTGCAAGCCAAACTCATTTCCCTTTTTGGAGTGCGGGTCCTAATTCGACGCATTTCTTTCAACGTCAACGCCTCGCATGTTAATATCGATCGCGCACCACGATCTTTGCTCTTGCTGCAGGTTTCACAGAACTCGTACCGTCAACGACGGACCACATTCGTTTGCGTAAGACACCACCGCCTCCCTGCTCCATCTCGCCCTTATCGTCGTCGACGGACCTCTGCTCTCACATCGATTCGCGTAAGACACCATCGCCTCCTTGTTCCATCCCGCCCTTATTGTCGTCGCAGTTTTCCTGCCCATGGACGTCATTCTTTCCTGCAGGTTTCACAACACTCATATCGTTGTCGGTGGACCCCTACCACCCCCACTCTCTCACATTCATTGACGTACGACACCACCGCCTCCGAGCGATCTCCTACGCTCATCATCATCGTCGTTTTCCAGCCCCGGTCGTCGCTCTTTGTCGTCACCTCGCCACCATCTGATCTGTTCGTATCGAGTGCGCACCAACCCGCGACACGTTGGCACTCATGCCCTACTGCGCTACCGCCTCCCCGCTCTATTTCGCCCTTATCGTCGTCATTTTACGCCCCATGTTTCTGTATCCATCCCACGCACCAATATTTGCCTGCTGCAGGTTGTATAGTCGTCAATGGACCCTTCGTCACCCCCGCTTTCTCTCGCATTCATTTGTGTATGATTCCACCGCCTCCTTGCGTCCTCCCATCCTCATTGTCGTCACCTTCCCAGTCGCGGACGTCCCTTTTTGCCGTTTTGTTCGACCGCGTACCAACTTGGCACTCATGCCCGTTACCACTGCCTTCATGCTGGTGTACAGTACCACCACCTCATTATCTCTCGCACTCATCACTGTCATTTCGCAGTCTTTCGCTCTCCTCCTCATCGTTTGTGCAGACAATGTATATCATTTCCCATTGCGGCCCTAATCGGATGTCCCTTCAAGCACATAGCCACTTGCTACCATTGTTTGGCCTTGTTTGGTGAAGTATTTTATTGTCCGTAACGGTCCATTTCAAACTGTCATACCTTCTCAGCGCATGGTAGACAAGCGTGGAGCAGAGGTCTCTTCCGGCGATGAAAAAGGCAAACACGCGAAGCGACGCTCTACGACTCGGGCAGGAGCCGGTATTGGGGGGTCTTTGAATCAATTGCGGAAGGTAGGGGATGCCATCACTCAGGGAAAAAAACCTACTGCTGCGATCCCTCCGGGCGAGCCGGTGAATAAGATGGCGCCGAAGCCGAAAGGGTGTGCCGGCGCTCCCTTGAAAAAGGGAAAGGAAAAAGAGGTAGATCTTTTTCCCTTTTATCACCGACAAGCTGACACGACAAAATTCTAGGTTGCAACCCGGAACTCAATTGATTCCAATGAAAACCCCTCGTTCCACAGGGCCGACAAGTCATCTCGCTTCGGGTTCAGACTCGACGACGCCACTGTGTCTGACATCGAGCTAGATGAACAACATCGACCCGCACAATCAGAAGGTAACAATCTGTTTTGGGAAACAACATACATAAACTAATTGGCAATAAATGACAACGGAGAATCTGGCTCAGATGGCAACCGGTCCCATGAAGAACGCGAGGATGACCCTAGGCTGACAACGGGACACAACAAACAAGCAAAGTCCAGAGGTATAAGCGCATACCGAAACCTATTCCACGTCATTCTGATTTTGTTTCTCCCCTGCAGTTCGCGAGTCCGGCAATGATTCACATGAATCAACTCGCCCGAAGCCATCTACGTCGAAGAAGCAACATGTCCATCGAATGCAGCGGTGTGATCAACCCGGAGGTAATGTGGTTTAACTCCATTTATATTTAAGTCGCTTCTAACTTTCCTTCAGCTCCCGAGTCATCGGCTTCCCGTAATCTATCGGCGGTGAGTCAAATCAAGAAGCGAAGGGTCGAGTCAATGGGTATGTACATGTATATGTGCTGTGTCCACTCGTTGTTGATTTTCTGCAGCGCGCGACCACAACAATAGCAATGAGTCGGACCACACAGTCCTCGGCAAGCCATCTACGTCGAAGCGTGCCCGTCATACCAAGTCCAGAGGTATGTAGCTCCGCTGCCAAAGGTACGTTCTTTACTGATTATTCTTTTCTGTCTTCCAGTGCGAGAGCCGTCCGACAAATCGGACAACGCCATTAACCATCGGATGTCTCGTCACTCGTCCAATAGAAATGAATATGAAGTTCTCCAGAGGTACCATGAGCGGCGGGGGGTTCCTCGACCCCCGTCACAGGTGCATCGCGCTAGTCGTCAAGAAGCTGAAAACGAGACTGAGTCCTCAGCATCCGAGTCATCCGACAACCGCGATTCTGACGCTGTGACACACAAGCGCAACAAAAAGTACGAGAAGCGACGCAATTGGCCGGAGGAATGGAGGTCTTTTATCGACGATACGAAGCTTGAATGGCGGGTATTATTAGCATCGGGAGATGCGTACCCCAGTCGAGACAGGGCACGAAATAACTCCATTCGTGACATCGTCAATCAAGTTCTCGAGAAATTCCATCGAGAACGGCGTAAACTGGATGGCAGCGTTTACCCTAGATATCAATCCGAACTTTATACTTTGGTACGTTGTCGGCCTAATGATCAATATTCACTGACTATTGTCTAGGTTTACAATGATGCTACTACGTTCAGGTCAGAAATCAAGAAACTGTGTGTTCAACATGTCCCTGCTCTCTACGAGCTCGTTCCGCCAGCGGAGATGCCACAACATGAGTCAGCCAATTGGATCAAGAACAAGGCAGCTGCGCTGATTCGCGGCTCCAAGTTTCTTCGCCGAACGGACAGAAATGTAAGTTCATCGCTCAAGACCTCACTCGTGCTGATAACATGTTGACAGGGTGATGAACAAAACTTTGCGCATGACGGTCTTTACCAAATGTGTATTAAGGTTTACTATGGCAGGAGTAAGAAACTCCTTGGACGTACAAAGGAATTTGAGGATGCTATTCCGGCTGCAGCGATTGCTCTTGTGGCAACTGGGGTATGGCGTTCTCAACCTTTGTGCTGTTTGTTACTAAGACGGTCACAGATCAAAACTGTGCTGCGATGCCTCTCCCTGTATGGTGACATTGAGCAACTGGGTATATTATGTGGAACTCTGGAGAAGAACGCATACGACAATTTCCATCGGATGGTGGGAAAAGTTCTGGAGAATGACACCGGAGGTCCACTGTTTGTTGAACAGCTGGCTGAGTGGGCGGAAACTGCAAGGTTAGTGATTTTGTCACTTGTCACAACGGAGCATTGATAATATTCTCAGAAAAGTGACGGAAGGAGAGGGATCCATGGGAGGATTTGATTCTGAGGATGAATACCAGCTTGCACCTATGTAGGCACTGGAATTAGAATAGAACGTACTGATTACGAGTGTTGCTTTCGTTACTTGCTGCGACTCGGACACGCGACTTAAGTTTATTGACCAAACTGCTCTTGAAGCTGCACCCTCAACGACAGATGGTAGAGGCCTCGCGACCCGGCGAGCAGCCCACAAGATCACGCCGACACGTCTTTTAAACAAAAGCCTGGTATGATTCCAGTGACACATGAGCCTTACCACACCTCGTGAACTCAAGACAAAACGACAACGCGACCACTGCCACCACGAAAATTAAGCGCGAACACGCTGAGCCGACGAAGCCCGCAGATAGGACACACCGAGCAATCGACGGGTTGAACGAGCGGGAAAACGAGCAGGAGACCCGGAAATGCTGCGCAGGAGAGAGTCGAAAAAGCCCTACCCACAACGACCGACGGCAGGAGCCTCGTGACCTCGGCGAGCAGCCCACAAGACCACGCCAACACTTCCAACGGTTGCACCTCGACTTGAACTCAAGACGGTACGACAACGAAGCCACAACACTGCCACTGCCACTGCGAACTCAAACGCGAACGCGATGAGCCGACGAAGCCAGCAGACAGGTCGAGCATACCGAGAAAGCAGGAAAATGAGCAGGAGACCCGGAACCCGCAACAAAAGACTGGTTCGGGGAGGACCAGAGGCCGTAGCGTGCATTGAGCGAGGACATCGACCGCCATCGCACAACGGTCGCACCCCGTGAACTCAAGACGGCACGATGAGTCCACTAGCGCTGGTAGTGACGGAATTGCAGGTAAATTTCAGACTGGCACGATATAGCGTCATTGCTCATCTATCGTTGTAGTCTTTGGCAAGCGAGTCGAGGAGAAACACCCAGAGAGACGACGGCAGGATCATCTTTGATACATTAAAAGTTTAGCCCTGCCGGTCTCCACGATACGCAAGTCTATAAGGTATCATGTCTAATCCCTGGCGATCGCGCCTTTTTCATTCAATATGTCTACCCGCGCCCTGATCATTTTCTTCTTGGGAGGCACTGGTTACCTTGGCTCCGACGTTTTGCTCTTGCTCAAGGAAAGCGTCCACAACTTCATGTTGTTGCCTTGCTCCAGAGCGAAAGCAGCAACTACAGGAGGTATACTCGAACTTCTACGTGTACCGGTTTACCAGAAGTACCGTTTCGGAAGAGATGGACTCGTTGGAATGCTGAATGATACCGTCGGCGAGGCGATGAAGAAAGTGAAGGATGGAGGTGCGATGATCGATTCAACCCCATTATCTGCTGATTCCTCGACCGGCCATATACCGCAGTGGATGTCACCGTTGCTGGTATTGCGATATGGCGCCTCCTGCAATTTCTCCGGACATACGAGCAGCCTTCGAATGGACTTCCCTATCTCGACGCCGTCGTTCACGAAATTCTCCGTGTCCATCCTCCTGTCACTGAGTTCACACGTATTGTGCGTCTACCCTAACTTCTCCTCTTTACCTCCCCTCCTTCCTAACACAACCTGTCAGGTCATCGAAGGTGATGTAATTCCCCTCTCGGAGCCTATTCAAACGAAATCAGAAGAACTTGCAGACAGTATTACGATCACCAGTATTACGATCATCAATGGCACAATGATTGCGGTCTCGATCGGATCCATAAACCGTTCTGCCGCAATCTGGGGTGAAGATGCCAAAACGTTTCGACCGAGCCGGTGGCTGGAGGACGGTCAAAATGAGATCCCCGCCAAAGCGAAAGAAGATCAGGGACACCCACCTTCGTCGATGGATCGAGGATATGTTTGGGAAAGAGTTTCGCAGTGACGGAATTCAAAGTACGTCGGCAAGAGGGATGTGCGGTGGGCACTGACTTCTGACATGGAATCCTTTTTGGTAGGCGGTACTCGTCAAGAACTTTGTATTTGAGCTACGTGATGGTGTCGAGTCCAAGATTGAAATCGGAAGAGGCTTCCTCCCGCGACCGAAGCTTGCGGGCGAGGTGTGATGCAAGTTACCCTTGCGCGTGCGACCGTACGTGCCCTAGTGATGAGGACTTCTCATGACGCCGTGTCTTCACTGGGACGCTTTGATACCGCGTTCATTCTGTACTGATTAACCACTGGCAGGCTCGGTAGGGCCAAGGGTGGAGGACCACTCATCCCCATTCTATTGCGTAACTTAGCTGCTATGGAGATCAATCACAAGTTTAGTATCGTACTTAAATGCCAAAATTGAAATCTATAACCTATGTGCCATCCGAGTCAAAGATCAGAGTCTCAAGATCGGATGTGCTACTTAGCCGTCAGGCATTTGCTCCGCGCCGTCACGGGTCGAGGCGGAGATTGAATGTTTCATCTGCACTTTCACGATCACGCATCGAGCCCAGCCACATCAGATTCGTGCTGCGATTCGACTCTCCTTCGATTGTTCCGTTCGCCTCATCGGGAACTCTACACGACCCAGCTCCGAGGACCACACAGCGAGAGTTTCCTCGGAAAACGCATCATCGACGCGGAGGACCCTGGGACCATATATGAAGCACGGGCACAAGAATACGGCTTGGTGTACGCGGTATCATCAGCGTTGGGGAGCAGGAGGATCGTATTTTGTGATCTCAAGGCGAGTGCACATTTTTATCCTGTGAACGTATATTCAGACTTCGTTCCATAGGTTAGTGTTCATTCGCAGTTTTTGCGACTGACGTTCGGATAAAGTTCGTCGGAAAAGGTCCTGCATGGCTCATGGGGACGATCATAAGAGGTATGATCACGATGTAATGCACTTCTGTAAGACGTTGACTTTTGCCAGAGAGCGCAGGTCGCTGACTCCCAGCATCGCAACCATTCGGCAATTGACGCCTATTTTCTACGACTCCGCATACAAGGTCAGTTTACTTCAAGTTCACAGCCAACGTTTTACTGTTCGACATGAATATGGACTAACAAAAGGCAGACAACGATGACCGGCCACAACGATGACTTTAAACACCAAGTCGCCATCAAGCTTTCTAGAGCGTTGAACACCATAAACCCCAACGATCTCCTCGCACAGCGTGTGATGGATATCGACAACCGTCGAGGGTTTCATAACTGGTACGTTTTTCTGTTTCTCGCTTCATTTTCTTGTTTATCATGCTCTTCACAGCTGCTCGGGCTTTTGGCAAGTTCCAGAGCTCCTTCTTGACAGAGCTCCATTCCGAAATTGTATCCCACCAAAAGCAGGACGCGTCCGGATTGGTACCCCAGCCAGTTCAGGGCTTCGCCGTGCGTAACAGCGATGTCCTGGAACCAGAGAAGCCCCGCCCCGGAGGTCTCACGAGGAGTGACACTGTACGATACCTTGCCTTTCCTGCTCTGTTCGCTGACGAAAGCATGCAGAGACATACATTTCGTCAACCAGCTAAACCCATCGAACACCCAACCCCCCGCGGCTCTCTTCTCGGTCTAGATCGCCTAGCTCAGAGAAAGAGGGACAAAGCAAATGCGGAAAATGGCCCCAGGAAGAAGCCCAGGATAGACAACGATACAGTTTTCAAGGGTATGCCGTTTCCAACCTTTCACTCCATTGCAGCTAATCTGTACGTTAGTTCCGACTCTGCCTTCCTCACGGAGCGGTACATCTCGGCAAAGGGGTCCAGAGACCCCTTCTAATCCCGGTGGTCTCTCTGAGATCGCCCGACAAAGATTGGACGAGTATAGGAGAAACAGGGATAGGCAAAGAGGTCAGTCACATCTGTCCATTTAATCATTTATCGCCTCATCACGTTGTGCTGAGGGCATTTCTGCCACACAGGAACGTAGAGTAGATGGACCGAAAGGTCTCGGGGACTTTCAGCGCCGGCTCAACAGAGACAATCGAGGCCGTTCTGGAAGAGATTGGGATTCCACACCGCGCAGTCAGCGGGGCAGTCGTGATCGTGATCATGATGCGCCGAGTGTCCACGTACCTAACGTTGGATGGGAGTCGACGCCGAGACGAAGTCGTGATGGAAAGGGTTCAGGGTGGGGAGGAGCGAAGAATAGAGTATGGGATGCTTCGACGCCCAGGGTTCTACGAGGTGGGAGTCCAGAGGACGACGGTCTTTTGGGTATCGATATGAGGGAATGGGAGGAAGAGCAAGTCAGGTTGGATCGAGACTGGCATAGCGGCGCTGAAGAAGGAGGTGTGGCTGGCGACGAAGAACACAACCCTCTCGCTCAATATGAGGATCTTAGTATTATGAAGGAGATTGAGATTGCGACAAAAACCAGAGTTAGCACCTTTTTCTTCTGTGGTAGAGATCATGCTCATTTTCCATGCAGAAAAAAATATCTGCCAGACAGGCCCAGTATGTGAGTATCCAGTGCTATCACTGCATGATTTCATTCACCGAACCACGCCTAGAATGCCGACAACGACTTGTGGGAAGCAAACCGAATGGTCACTTCGGGTGTTGCCACTCGCAAGGAGCTTGATCTCGACCTCGAGGACGAGTCGGAATCAACCGTTCATGTCATGGTTCACGATCTCAAGCTCCCTTTCTTGGGCGGTCTTCACGAAACAGTTAGAGCCTTATCAAACCTATCAGGGATCCGACGAGCGATATGGCTGTGTTCTCCACGAAGGGCAGTGCCTTGGTGAAGGAGAAACGAGAACAAGCTGAGCGCATGAAAGCTGCCGCTAAGCTTGCTTCCTTGGGAACGTCATTGGAGAATATCATGGGCGTCAAGGACGAGGAGGCCGAAGCCGAAGGTGCGTTTTCAGTTCGCATTTTTGATGCTTGTCGAGTTGGACATTTGCGTAGTTTGTTGTGTTCTGCACCTCAACAGCTGCAGCAGAGCAAGCCGCCGCCTCTGGGGAAAAGGAGGACTACAAGGGGGACTCGAAGTTTGCTAGTCATTTGAAGACGACGGCTGGGGTTAGCTCGTTCGCCAAAAATAGGACTCTGAAGGAGCAGAGGGAGTATCTACCCGCATTCGCATGTCGAGAAGAGTTGCTCAGAGTCATCCGAGAGAACCAAGGTGAGCGCTATAGTAATCGGCGGTCTACGTCTGCTGACGAGTTTAATTAGCCGTCATCGTTGTGGGTGAGACTGGCTCTGGCAAGACAACACAGCTGGCGCAGTTTCTTTACGAGGACGGGTATGCCTCCTTCGGCATTATCGGTTGCACGCAGCCACGTCGTGTTGCCGCAATGTCCGTTGCAAAACGTGTCTCTGAAGAGATGGAGGTGCGTTATGCGTTATATGGTTTGGTGTTTTTTCTTGTGTTTAAACGGTTCTCTAGTGTAAGCTTGGTGGGCTCGTTGGCTATGCAATCCGATTTGAAGACTGTACATCATCGGAGACAAAGATCAAATGTAGGCTATGATTTCGTGCATCTTTCCAAGCTCACATGCGTGTTCCCTAGATATGACGGATGGTGTACTACAACGAGAGTCTCTAAACGAAGGTGACCTAGATAGATATAGTGTCATCATTCTTGACGAAGCACACGAACGATCACTCAGCACTGATGTCCTCATGGGGCTTCTGCGGAAGAGTAAGTTTGTCATCTCGTGCAGTAGCATTTGTTGCTAATTATACTTGAAAGTCCTTTCACGGCGTCGTGACCTGAAACTCATTGTTACGTCTGCAACTATGAACGCGGAGAAGGTGAGTGTGCGAGTCACTCTCATCGCCGGACACCTGCTCAGTGGTGAAATAGTTCTCCGCATTCTATGGAAATGCCCCAACATATACCATTCCTGGTCGTACCTTCCCTGTCGAAATGTTCCATTCCAAATCTCCTTGCGAAGACTATGTTGACAGTGCTGTCAAACAAGTCTTGCAGATCCATCTCTCATTACCACAGGGTGATATTCTCGTTTTCATGACCGGCCAAGAGGATATAGAAGTCACTTGCCAAGTCGTACAAGGCGAGTGTTATTTCATCGATAAATCCTAAGTTTTCCTGACCTTCATCTTGCAGAGAGGCTTGAGCAACTCGATGAGCCACCGCCTTTGGCGGTGTTGCCAATTTATTCTCAGATGCCCGCTGACTTGCAGGCCCGCATATTTGAGCCCACTAGTGATGGTCGCCGGAAGGTTATCGTGGCCACGAACATTGCGGAAACATCTTTGACAGGTGAGGTTTCCATCTACAATATGAAGGCAATGTTCTCATAGTGTTTTAAGTTGATGGCATTTTGTATGTCGTCGACTCTGGATATTCCAAGCTGAAAGTATACAACCCGAAAGTTGGCATGGATGCTCTTCAGATTACTCCTGTTAGCCAGGCGAATGCAAATCAACGCACGGGTCGCGCTGGCCGCACGGGCAGTGGGTGAATTGATTATGAATGGTTTGATCGAATGATTTCTGACAATTTCATAGGTACTGCTATCGTTTGTACACGGAAATGGCCTACCGGAACGAAATGTTTCCAAACACCATACCCGAGATCCAGCGGACTAACCTGGCCAATACCGTGTTACTATTAAAATCTCTCGGCGTGAAGAACCTTTTGGAGTTCGATTTCATGGACCCTCCCCCTCAGGTATGTTGGAAGTCATATGTTCCCAGACGTAGTATTCACGGTTTGTAGGCAAATATCATCAACTCGATGTACCAGCTTTGGGTCCTTGGGGCGCTCGATAATGTCGGGGATTTGACCCCAGTCGGGCGCAAGATGTCCGACTTTCCCATGGAACCATCGATGGCAAAGATGTTGATCGCTTCAGTGGAATACAGGTGTTCCGCTGAAATGCTTACGATCGTTTCTATGTTATCAGTACCTAGTGTGTTCTACCGACCCAAGGAACGGATGGAAGAAGCCGATGCAGCTCGCGAGAAGTTCAACGTACCGGAAAGCGACCACCTGACCCTGCTGAACGTTTTCAATCAGTGGAAGAGTCACAAGTGTGTTTGATTTTCAACATTGTCGTGGTTTTCACTACTAACGGCCGCTTCAGCTTCCGGGATGATTGGGCTACGCGCCACTTCCTGCATCCTAAGCTCTTGAGGAAAGCTCGGGAAGTTCGCGCCCAACTCGAAGATATCATGAAGTTCCAAAAAATGGAAATCATATCCTCCGGGACCGACTTTGATACCCTGAGGTGCGCTCTGCTGTCGCCACAACTTTTGAGACCGGACCGAACAAATTATACAGGAAGGCCATCACTGCTGGATATTTCCACCAAGCTGCTCGTGTCAAGGGTATCGGGGAGTATGTAAATATCCGAACTGGCCTACCGACACACCTACATCCTACTAGTGCGCTGTACGGACTGGGATGTGAGTCTCTGTTACACTTTCTCGGGTATCCGAATCTAATCCCATCTAGACACACCGACATATGTCGTGTATCATGAATTGATTCTCACGTCCAAGGAGTACATGACGCAGGTCACCGCCATCGATGCGTATTGGCTAGGTAAAGTAAAATGGTTTTGGGAGTACGCCCTTCACTGATTGGGCACAGCTGAGCTGGGCTCTGTATTCTACTCTGTTAGGGAGAAGAACTTTGACGACGGTAGTTCAAGACGCAGGGCTGATAAGGAGTTCTCGAAAAGAGCTGAGTTGGAGCACCAGATCAAGAAACAAAGGGAAGAGTGAGTCTCATCGTCATGTTGCTACTGGCAACGGGAACAGTTGGCTGACGACTGCTGATATATTAGGGTCGCCCAGAAAGAGACCGAACAAGCGATGGCGGTCAAGACTTCGAGTGGAGGATCGCAAATAATCATACCTGGGACACCGAGACATCCCGGGCTGCGGGTTGGACAGACACCACGTCGACGAGCGGGGGGTATTTGAGCTGACACCGACGGACTTTTTTGTACACAAGATCTGATAAGGGACAAATATACTCGTTGAGCGGTGAAACGACCGAGATCCGAGGGCCTCCCTTAGTCCTGGACTTTCTCAGGAACGAGCATCGCTACGGTCCCTAGATACCTTGCACACTGAAATAACATTACCGTCTCATCATTATCATGTCCACCAGGACCTCCTCCCCGAAGACCTCAAGCCTAGGGTGACATGGAAGTCCCAGGATTCGGGCGGCAATCTAATGCCAGTGAAAGGAGGTTGTTGCATTCCTCACCCCTGGACATCCTCGTTCGCCGTGCGTCGTCACGACGCCAGGGAACGACCCAGGCGAATGCAAGCCTCCCATCAATCCTACGACCTCGCTATGCACCTCCGACTGGGCCCAGCAGTCCCTATGCGGTATCCCCATCGAGGTCAGTTGCGGATCACTGGCCCATCCTTGACTCTCCGTTACTGCACTCAAACTTTCGAAACTCGACATGCAGCGCGGCGACGAATACGGCTGTATGCTATACCAACTTGCAGGATTCCAAATCTTTCATTTCGTTGGTGGATGATTGTGAACCCGACGATGTTTGCCACGAGGAGGACAACAATTGCGGCCAGCGACCGGAACTTGAAACATCGAGCAGCCATTTGAATTACAACAATACCCTTTACTCCACTCCTTCAACCACCTCTACACACCTCCCTGACTTATGGCCGCCAGCCACTGGGCCAACGTTGAACTACACTGATCCTCAAATGTACCCGCCCACTGTAACCGCTTTGCCGACCGTGGTCGTTTTCTCTCCGCAGGATGACGGCCCGCGGTCGAATGGTCCCCTGCGTCAGCCCGTAGTGTCTCGGAGCGATTGAACTTCTCGAGACCAGGACGACCACCCATACTCTCCGAACAGAAACGACAAGTACTCGATCGGAATGCTCGGCGGCCCAACTCGCCCAGAACGAATCTTTACCCAGCGTCCGGCGAGCCGTCTCAACCCACCCACCCCGGTGATTGGTGTCTATCCCGATAGACTCCCTGCGCCTGGTCATTTATCATCCAGCCAACTACCCAGTACATCGACCGCGACGTGGTATCTTCACCCCGACGGTGCTTATTCCTCTCCTTCACTCGCTTCACTGGCGAGCCGTGTCCATCTCCCCTTCCATCCACCTTCGTTGAGAGCCGGGTCGCCTCTCAGCTTGTACTCTCATTCGTACTCGCTTTACTAGTTGGACAGCGCGGCGCCGTCACCAACGTCTCGATCTCCTTGATTTACTCCAGATATATCACCGGCCACCAGTAGACCTGTGTCCGCCGAACCTCAAACACCAGAAGAGTATCTTCGACTAGGACAATACCACGAAGCTAATCAGCTCAAAGACTCAGCCCTTTGTTTCGAGAGGAGCGCCAGGGAGCAGGGGTCTGGGATGCTCTGATCGAGTCGAGCTGTGGGGATAGTACACTTATTGACGCGCAAACCTGGTGCGTTCCATGATTTATTTTCTGACGTCTGATATGCCAATTTTGAAGGATGGACCACGTATGGTACGTTCCTACTAGTACTGTCGCAGGATCAACACCATCGGCAGCGCAGGGTTCTCACATGATTTTGGCACACTCGAAGGCAAGCCTGCAAGCGTTACCAAGGTCTTTGACATGCTCGGTACCGTCTCTGGGCTCACGGCCCTCAATAAAGGCATCATGCTTCTGGCGCCGGTCTTCCTTTCTCCCATGTAGGTTCTTTGCACGCGAACAAAGCTCTTGCGGAATCTCACTTGACACGATGGAAGAGGTTTCGAATGTGTGGCTGGAAAAGACACGGAAAGAGCTATAAATGGGTATAATCGGAAGCAAGGAGGAGAGGTCTGTTATCGGCTTGCTCAGTGCGTGATCTGATCATTGTGATTCATGTATGACCTTCCTGACCTTAGTTAGTCAAAGGAGTAACTGACAACTTAACGGAGGGTGAAGTCATGGCCAGGTGAACCAATTGGTATGCGTCTTGACGCTTTAAAGTTGACATCGATTTACAGATGAAAGCGTTGTTGGTGCCTGGGTACGAAACAACTTCGAGTTTTTGTCCGTTCTTCAAAGCATCTTGATCCACTCTAGCCCGCTTGATTGTAAATACATCTTTTACGTTTCTGGTGCATCGGCTCACCATTTTCTAGTGGGCCCTACTTGAACTCTCGCGCAATCCGGATGTACAGACTAGGCTGCGAAACGAGCTTCCTGAGTACGGCGCGGATCCGGACTACGATCAGCTTTCGAGTGATCTTCCCTATCTCGACGCTATCGGTCAGGAGATTCTCCGCGAGCTCCAGTGACCGAGTTCATGTGTGTCGTACGTTCACTTGGCTTCTCTTTAGCGCCTCTCCTGCTTAACTTTCCGTACAAACCCTCTCGGGCTGTTGAAGATGGTGTTGTTCCGCTGTCTGAATCCGTTCGCGCGAGCTCGTCGACTGCCTCACAATAGCGAAGGGTTAATACATAAATTGCTCTGCTGCATTTTGGGTGAAGATGCCAAAAGTGTACCGGTCGAGCCAATGGTTCGAGGGTGCCAGTGCACATAGCATTCCAGGATTACCCGCCAAGGCAAACGAAATCCGAGAACATCGACACTTGCTCACGCTCGTCGACGTTCCGAGGACGTGTTTAGGGCAGAATATCGCCCTAACCGAATCCAAGGTGCGTGGAGGACGGACACGTGATAGACGCGGATTTCTGACGACGCCCTTCGTGGTAGGCTGTGTCGCGGTTGACGGTGCTGGCCAAGAACTTTGTGTTTGAGTTGCGCGATGGTATGGAGTCTAAAAGCGTGCTTCCGAGACCGAGGATGGCGGGAGAGGTGGGATGCAAGTTGCCTTTGCGTGTGCGTCCATACGTTGCCTGAGGTGAGCGAGCGATACCATTGCGGGTTCACCTGAATGAATGCCAAAGCGAAGGTAGCTTGGACCACCCACAACAGTCGTTGATCATGTACGAACTACAGTGCATCACAATGAGCAGATCACCCGAATTGGTCGTGATTTTTATCTTATCTTCATCAGTCCGAATGGGCTCGGATGCCGCTCGGACGTTGCTCGGCAGGTTCAGTTTTATTTATCAGCGCCGCGTTCCACCATCAACCACATCTATCAGGACAACCACCATGGCGTCAGAGAACAGTGTGTCCGCTTTCATGTTCTCGATCGTGGCTCACAATTCTGCAGTGTTCAAGTTGATTGGAGTGACCGGTGGAAGCGGGCTATACCATCTCGACAACCTCATCACCATGTAAGTTTAGGTTCACTTCGGGTCCACGCTCAATCCCTGAGTTTTATTTGTCCAGAAAAACAGTCAGCCCGGAGACGGTGCGTATCAGCCACATTCGTGATCTTCCGCTCACCCAAGCAATAATCAACCCTGGGGATACCCTTCCTCTCCCATCACCATCTGCGCACTCCCCTCGGGGGCACGCGTTGCCTTTGCCGCTCGCTATGGTAAATGCCATACTGTCCCCCTCCGCCATACCCACCCGTGCCAACATTGCCGCCCTCAAACAGCTCGGCGTCTGTGCGATCCTCGCTTTCCACGCCGTCGGCTCCCTCCGCGAAGGAATCGCCCCCGGCCACTTTGCCCTCCCCACCCAGATTATCGATCGCACCAAGGCGGGTGTAACCGCTAGGTGTCTCGTCGGCATAGTGGATCTCACTGTGTTCCCTCTTCGTGCGTGTTGACAATCTAGGTGATTGATGTTTAAGAGGAGCTGGGAAACGCAAAATCGAACCACCTGCATCGACTTGGAGGACAGTGCTATCGTTCGTGATCATTGTAACCGGAGCCGATGGTCTCGAGCAATGTTCGCATGATGCAGGGGAGTATACCATGCTTACGAGTTTGCAATGTCGCAGACTTGGAGACTGAGGTTATATGAGTGCATGCAGCAGACGAGCCGTGACTCCGAGCCGGACTTGATCCTGCCAGTGAGGCATGTTATTTATTGAGAAATTCTTGGTATACTCAGGCTGTTGTCATCCTCTCTTGTATCACTTCAAATAGACCCACCTTCCACTAGAGGGAGTTAGTGGATTACCACACTGTGATCATAACCATTGTCAAACTTGTCTCATGCATCAGGAAATTGGGGAGGTGATGATATATCCAGCTATTACTTATAATTGAATTTCATAAAGGCAAAATATGATACTGTTTGATCAGCTATTGTAACCCAAATATCATTAAGAACATGCTATGACATTGAATTACCCTCGGATATCTGGCTGATCCTTTCAGGATAAGCCATTGGGAGCATGGTAATGGTTGACCATCATGCTTA
>JBBPOC010000429.1:0-17531 GCA_038091235.1 Tylopilus rubrobrunneus | reverse complement strand
TGTCATTGACACGACACAAACGGTGAGGGGATCCACATGTGCAGTGTTTCCAGTGGACAAAGGATAGGTCGGTGATCACCGACTCGGAGCTCAGCATGACATCATGCATCATAACCCACACTGTCAAAGCACCTGTGACGACTCGTCTTTTGAGTCTTCACTCGAACAGGTGGAACTTCTGAGCGGCCACAAAGTCTGATGTCAATACAAACTTCATTTCGCGTCGGTTTCCCCTCCAGAATTGCGGATGGGCTTTTGCGATTGTGATGAAGATTGCTGTATGTATGATCTTGACAATCACATGTCATGTTGGCCGACAGTCTGACACGTTCCGGATGCTGGCGTTGTAAGATTTGCGACGGCGGTATCGAGATTCAAAGTGTCGCAACGACGTGCGTATTCGGCGGGTTAAAACTGTTTGGTTTCTATACCCTCTCAGATGATATGAGCGTGCGGTGAGTCAAGCACTGACAATGCAGCCGGAATTGTCAACTGTTAAGTGTAGGTCGATTGACTTGGGCTACCGTGACTAGGTTGATCCGAAGCCGGCCGATTAAGGGTGACAGGAGGATCGCCGACCCAGTTTCCGCGCTGGGACTTTCAAAGTCTTGCGCTTTGATTCTCATGAGAACGCCGCTCTCCCGATGCCGAAGCATGGGATTTCGTCCTAGTCTGGACAGATATGAAGAAGTTGCACCCCGATAAGCAACGAAAGGCTCCACAACAATGTCACCTTTTCTGCAAAACGGGAACCGAGCGGCGCCGTTAAACAACGAGTAGATGAATAAATACATGCCCGCTTTTGATTATGGCAAACGAGAAAGGAACGACAAGAGTATGCGTACGGCACAGGATTCCGGCTTGATACCCAGAATCCATTACCACCACACGAGGTACACTGTCGAGAGCGCCGTCGCACCCAAAACGGCATATCCAGTGCTATATGCACCCTTCACAGTCATGACTAGATCGGATTCCCATCAAGATCGAACACGAAATTGGAAACATGAACGCACATCGACCCAAATCCCACACAAGATGGCGCACGCCGTTCCATCCATGAAACGCAAACGGTGCCGCGAGCACCACCTTGGCAGACATCTTCACATAGTCGGGTAATCCCGCCACCAATTCGATGACGTGGGCACTGTCAAACGTGCCAGGTGCGACGAGATACGCGAGCGAGAATCCGTAGAGGACTGTGCACATCGCCAACCGGCGTCAGTCTCAACCCGGGCGCCTGGGGGGTCATACTCACGTGCGCTGAGCGAGGCACCGGACATTCGATGCGCGATAGAACCCAACCACGTCAACTGGGGCTGGTAAATGGTGAAATGGGGACTCGAAGGGCGCTTCAAGCGTTGCGTATTCAATATCTCTTGCGAAGCAGATGGAGGGAGCGATTCTGTTTGTACGCCCCTGAGAAATACAAGCAAAAGGCATGACCGGTTGAGTCCTAGCTGGGTGAGCACGTGGACATGACAGAAACGTTACCGCTTGATGATTGCAGATCGCAGTGCGACATGGTTCCTAGCTGGGAGTAACAACGTCCGCGCAAGGTTAGCACCCAAATGATGCTCCTAATTTGTCCGACCACGCACCGAACTTGGACACAAATGCAGCTTGTCTGAGGGAGGGAGTGAGACCGACTGCACGGACGGACATGGTGGTTCAGTTGTAAAACGTGTGCGACGACGAGAACAGAGATGGGCCTGTGAGTGAGCGTGGGAATATTTAGTCGCCCCCCGATGAAATCACACGCACAAGTGTAAAGCAACATATATACGATATGTAGTGGAGACGAGGTGGTTGCCAATCCGTCAGTCATGACGAGAGTAATGGTAGGTATGTATGTTGGAGACAATCGTCAAGTAATGACAGTCAAAGTCCGCAACGTTTACATCTGTAGATAGTGATGACAGTACGGTGCAGTGGTTGCAGGGAGTCAAATGTGATCTCAGCCTATGGATGGAATCGTAAACTGGTGACGGATACAGTGGGTGACGGTGTAGTAAATAAAGAAGCAGCAGCGGTACGCTGAGCCATGGAATGCCTTGAAGGAATGTCAATGAAAATGAGAGTTTAAGAGAAAATGAAAAGGATCAGTAACCACGAGACAAGGTCACCCTGATACTATATCGTCCTCATTTTGCGGGGCCGTTTGCCAGATCATGTTCGCTAGTGAGCCATGGTGGTGTGCTGGTCCGGGATCCCCAGCTGCGGTACCTTCATCCGAATCCCGCCCCCGCCCATCAGCAAGCCAAGGGACTTCGTGCCGATACACCGGTCGCCCCTGGGGAGTCATCCCAATGACAGTCGTCGCCCCAGAAACTGTCTCTGCTCTCCTTCGATTGCGTAGTTGCGCGTACGCCGGCGATGTCGGTGAAGGTACAGGTTGAGGTACGTTTGGAGGCAACGCCGTCACACGTTGTCTTGGTTGTACTGGCGATGGCGCTGGCGGAGGTATGTTCGGGGGTGCCAATTGGGCTTGGTTGACCGGGATCGGTATGCCAGCTGCCCCTCCTCTTTCTCGCGCATGGCGCTCCCTCTCCGCTCGCCTTTCCGCCCGTGGTACGAAACCCCCATCAGCCCCATCAGTCATGTGCCCATGATCGTGTACCAAGTCTTCAGTGTCATCCCCATCCTTGGCACTGCACCAAAACCGATGCCCCTCACTCCACGCCGTGCTCTGGCATTCCTTTCCGCAATATTTCGCCTTGCGACACCGCCTGCACTTGGCAAATTCTCGGGGATACGACTCCCACTTACCACAAAGCACTGAAAAGCTCGGTTAATCACAAGACAAGAAAGCACAGAGGCAAGGGGCTCACTGTTGGCACACTGCCTAATACCACCTCTATTGTCGTCTTTACGACACGCGTTTCTCATGATAACACCTGCCCAATATTGGATTTCTGGAGGTAGCTTCGGAGGAGGGTTGGGCAGATCATTTTCGGACGAGCTCGGCCGGAACGTGAATCGTTCAACAAGAGAAAAGACATTCGTCATCCGGGGCGGTGCAGTCCGCGCCGTGCTCGGACCGGCAACCGGTTGTTGAGCGGCACGATTGGCAGGGAGGTTGGCCGCGGCCGGATGAAAGGAGACCCGTTGTTTGTAAAACGCTTGTCTGACGTGTGGATACTTGCTCAGATAAGCCAGTAGTTGGAGACTGAGTAAAACATCTTCGTCCTTGTACGGCCCCGACTCAGTATCACGATGGTGATGCACATGGCTGGGCGAGCGTCCTAGGGCGATGGGAACAGGTTGGGCGGTCGCGAGATCGCGACTCGCTCCAGCGGCACCACCAAGCATCACACCACCAGGTACAGCGGCAGCACCAGATGGCGGAAGTGGCACCACCGCCGCTCGCGGAGTTGCATCAGGCGCTGGGCGCGTGCGTCTATCCAGCACAGGTGCGTCCATTCCAAGCATGTTCCGAGGTGTAGCCTCGTCCAAAGCGCCGGGAGCTCCAGGTGGAGCACCCATTGCGAAATCGTCGTTAGGCTCTAACGATACGATACCCTCATCCACGCCGACCATGCCGACACCCTCTCCGTCTACGCCACCGCCCTGGCCGTGGTTGATAATGATGTGGGCATCAGTGTTCATTTCCAGTGTAGCTGGATCCGGAGCATCGGCTATTATCCCTACCGTGCGTCTCGGGCGTTGGGTTAATGAACGCGCCGGGGGTCGGGGAGCACGAGGCAGGGTTACATGTGCAGGATCGTCAGTATCTTGGGACTGGTCCATGTCCACGTCTGCGTCGCCATCATCTTCGGTTTCCGTCTCGGGCCGAGAGTTGTCCGTTGATTCGTCAGGGGACCTGGGCATCCGCGGACGGGTGCGAAGTGGACGAGACCTGGCTGTATGGTTCACTCCCAGTGGTTCATCCCATATGGGACGGGCGAGAATCGTGCCACTGCGTTCACGACTATTCACAACGACGGTTGCTGTTGGTGTTCCAGATGACGGTGTTGCATTAGTCGAGGTTTCAGCGGGGGTATCGGTATCGATCTCGTGTGACGACGAAGATGAATGGCGACCATGCGATGGCCGCTCATGTGAGGTGACCGGGACAAAAATTGATTGAGATGACCCATCCACCACGATAGAGATCTCGGAGGACATTCTATCGGCGGGAGCGTCCACCGCCATCGGGACGTCCTAAAGAGCGGCCATCAGCGGGCAGATATTGTTGAAAATAGAAAGCGATGCACCTCATCAACGAATCTGTTCGTTTCGGCATGGAGCTGCTCCCGCCTAGCAAACTCCTCGGCGACGATCCGCCTCTGTAGGGCCCGGGTTAGTTCCGCAGCGTTCTCTCTTTGCCTTTGTTCCGCCAACGCCTGTCGCCTGGCGAGACGTTGCTCACGCGTTTCCCTCGGCAAACCTGTAGCACTCGTACTTGGACCAACGGCAAACCCCTTGTTCGCCAGCCAAGCTTCGAGAATACAGCCAACGATATCCAATGTCCCGGCTTGGACGAGGCGGCTCCGGATCGGCTCGCTGCCTCTCACGCCGATATTGACGACGCATTGAAAGGCGAGCGAGAATCGGTACGCGGCGTGTTTGTCGTACGTGGGCGGATTGAGTGTAGGTACGAGTTTAGGAGGGCGTGTGTTGGGGGGAGAAAGGCCATATATGACGTTTGGGTTCTCTGGCGGCGGTGGACACATGCAAAAGTCGTGAAGAATTCGCACGAGACGCTCCAGACCGCCATCCATAGTCATAATTTCGCGTATTCGGGGGGATGTCAAGGTTAAATAGCTGAGATGATGGAGGGAGTTAAATAGTGGCAACGGGGAGGTGGTGTCGAGTGCTACCGACAGGATCGAAATCAGTTTGAAAACCATATGGAGAAACATATGAAAGAGACCTCTTCTGTCGTAGAGCTGGGATGAAATACAGACACAAGCCCTATTTTGGCCCGGAAACGCAAAGTTCGATTCTCGCATCGCAGCGTGCGAGGTGACGGGTGCGACAAATCGAGATCTCGGATGATGCGCCTTGTGGTTGGCGAAGCTTGAGCTAAGCTTGTGATGTCTAAACAGTCAGACTTTGGACTTTCTTGAAGGAAGGATGGAGGGAAAAGGAAGAAATACGGCGTGGCTCAACGCTTTGGAAGAGGGCTTAGGACCGTCTTGGATGACTGAGACGGCTGTGTGGCTTTGTTTGTACAATGTGGCACAACCAACCACCAGTACTACCGACACTGACAATATGTATCACACACGAACCTGTGCACCCTGATCCAACGGCGGGTCCGGTAAAGAAACCGAGTGTGGCTTTCCTTGTAATCACCACTGCAGGTAAAGCCTGGTATCGCTCAAACCAGATTTTTTTTCAACGGGGGGAAATCGATCGCCAGTCTAAGCCGAGGTCGGCCGATGCCTATGCGGTGCGGTTGCGGGGGATCACCATAAACTTCATGGACCGCTAGGATTAGTGATCATGCAACCGTCACTCCAATCTGATGAAAGGTGCCATCTTAAGTGGCGTTCTCATATAACTCTTGGCAGAGTGGTACCATCGTTGCTGATGATTGCACAGGTGAGGACGGTTACTACACTAATACGGCTATATCGAAATACAGGTCTTTCCGAACCACACTGTCATGTCACTATAGTGGCATCGATACACAGTCAAACTTGAAGGTAAACAGCATTCGAGGTACTCTACTCGCCGGTGCCATAATCACCCCTAGCACCGATGTTCCAGGACCAAGACTTGATGGCAGCTCTCTTCATCTCAGATGAGATCAAGCCTGAGGCTGTCCATTTCTTTGTCCGTGATTTTCCAACTCCACACACAATGGCCTGGGAGAGCGCCAACACGAGGTAGTGAGATAAAGGGGGGAAATAAGGTATATATCGTCTCATTCTCACTAATGTGAACTGAACTAGTAAGAGGTCTCGCAACGTGCAAATGTGCTCGTGTCGGAGTTCACTTTGCTTGCTTCTCATGGCTCGTCATACTGTATTGCGCCCGCGTTCGGTTGTTGTTCACCTTGACAACGAGAGGAGAGGCGACGCTGACTCGGCAGGCTCCCACTTCGCATCGGACAACGGAATGGAGTGTACAATCAATGTCTTCTAGCACCAAGTCTGACTCAGACTAACTCACCGCATCCCAGGGCGGTCACCAACGCAGAGTGAACCGCGCGAACTTTCTCGTCAACAAGCACTCACCTCGTTCACAGATACTCCCATCTCGGAGCGTGCTAGTATACTTTCAGACGCACACTCTTGTTGTTCCTCTGCTCACTGCCCTGCTCAAGTGCTCGCAGACGATGCTGAGTTCTGGTACTTGATGCATGCAGACAGTTTAAATATCTCGAACAAGAGAACAGTTTTCCTTGATATATACCACCGATAGGTCGACCAGCATGTGAATATGGAGAAGAAATGAGAGAGACGATGGGGCTGACTGCGTCAAAGGATGTTGGAAGAATGAGCGATTGCGCCCCATGGCATCCCGCGGACGAGGCACGCTGTTGGGTCAGTTTTTCCCCGGATATCACCCCTCTACAATAGGTCCAAGTCGTCACATGCGACAAAGCAAACTTACTTTGACAAAAAGGATGATATAAACTCGGAGTATGTGCGTAGCTTCTCCGTCCCGTGGCGTCTGGACAGGCACGATTTGCCCGACAAGATACATAAGTCACAGACACACCGGGTGTATGCGGGCAGCGGTCCGGCGGAGAGAAGTGAATGTTTTACAAGTTCCCACTTGTCTCTTTTTTATTGTCGGGAAGGTCCCCCGGAAATGTTGCCCACACATACCTGAGGCAATGGAATGGGGAGATGCAACGTTGATGTTAATACACGACGCCCTCGGGAAAATGTTTATCAGCGGATCAGGACCAGGCACTGATTCAGGGGAATGAGAGTGTATCCGGCATCACAAGCATGAGTGTGTGCTCACGGTCGTCGGCGGTCGTGTGCGCATTGCAGAGCACTGGATTTGAGTCGTCTTTAGCAAACGGCCAAGTATGGTGGATTGACCCACATTGACAGTACTATACGTCATGTCGCCAATTATCCGAAGTCAGTGGGGTGTCTCGGCTTGCAGCTGGCATGCAAGCGGCAAAACGGTAGAATATAAAGTCCAGGAGAAAAAACTATGTCATCTGCCGCTATCTTTTTGCCGACGTGACCGCTTTTTCTTTTGTTTTCGCTCATCAGCAAGAATATTGGAGGAGTGAGCTATGTGACAATTAGCCTTGTTCCGTACGCTCGCGAAGGAGGCCGGCCCAATAGCATGTGGACTTGCGGAACCGTCGTAAGCTTCCGCCTAAAATTTACACTTGCTAAATTCGGATGGGTCTTATTGTCAATGCGTAGGAGCTTCTCATCACGTTGCGCTTTGTATATTGTGTATTTTGCCGGGGTGGTTCGTCTTATTGTTTTGCATTACCACTTTGAGGCTCCGGACGGGGAGAGGTGACCTTAGTGGCATGGAGTGCCGTAGGTGGTAGCAACAGAATGATACTTCTTCGGACTCCCTCGCACATTATTGTGACATTCTTTCGGCACGCAGGCGGGCTCCTCGTTATAAAAGAGGGTGACGAGAGCACTGGTCCCCCCAGCTCCAAGAGACAGTCGGGTCCTTCTACGAGCACTCCAATCAGCTTTCGAGACACTTACCAGAGCTCTGTCGCACACGCCTCGCTCATATTCATTCCTTGCCGATCTTCAGCCTCATCACAAATGGATTCCTTCAACACCATCCTCTCCGTCTTCAACGGCTCCGAAGCTGAAGAGACTACTTCCTCGGTCCCAGCTGATGCCGCGAGCCCCAGCTACGGCACCAACTACTGTGTCATCGCATGAGTGCTCCCTCGTAGGGCACGCGCGAAAGAGGATGGTAATCTAGCATATTAACTTCGTTGTGAGTAGATTTTTCCGCGGACTCAAGCTCATCGCATTGCTTACCTCCGTTATTACTGTTGTAGCATTGCACGCCTCATGCACACTCTCAACACCATCATTACCTTCATCATCACCATCACCATCACATCACGCCCCGCAGCAGCGATACCTGTTGGGTTCCTTGGGAAGCTATTCTCCAATTTTCCGCGCACATTTTTATTCGTTCAGAGTGCATATGTATATTTCGACTTTCGACCTAGTTTTTCTTGTTGTTTTAGTAGGTAGCGTTTACAAGGAGCCAGGGAAACACATGGAAGAAAAAATGGGATTTGTATACTTCACTGTCAGGCTGTGCAGGTTCGAGCGTTAGAAGTTCAGAACCACATCTCTTGATTGTTCCTGCCTGTGTCTTGGGCATGTTGGCCGTTCATTTCCTATCCTCAAGATCCATGAGGTCAACGTAACCGGGTCCCATTCGGCAGCGAGAGAGCTGATCGAAGTCCGGAACATCAATATTTGATGAGCGGTAACACAGTGAACACGACAAGTCTACGAGAGAGGGTAGAGCGAGGTGGACTGGAACATTTAAAGAACGTAGTGTTTGGCATGTTTGCTGTTACAGCGTGTATGAGAACGGTCACATGACTTTGGAATATATCGCTGTTTGCTCGAACCAAACAGGGCGCCGGCAGAAAAAAGTCGGGAATGTTCCTTGCTTGACTTTTCTCTAGCCTCGCTCATTTTGCTTTAGATTCACCAGCTCGTTTTTACGCGTTCGTCATGGTGAGTAGAGTGTTGTGGATATAGCCCTGCCTTTCAGCTGACTCGCTGAACTTGGCAATTTAGGCTGCCCAGGCTACCTTCAGGTCCATTAAGTCTGTCGTTCCTCTGCTGGACCGTATATTGGTTCAGAGGTTCAAGGCTGACACCGTACGTGTCCATCGTCAATCTCGTTCTGTCCGAATTTGACAGTGTCCCTCCACTAATGATTAGAAAACCGCGTCCGGCATTTTCCTCCCTACGTCTGCTACGAACACACCACTGCCAGAGGCAACTGTTATTGCAGTTGGCCCAGGGGCACCCAACAAGGAGGGCGTTGTTGTACCGCCTTCGGTGAGGGCTGGCGATCGTGTGCTTCTACCTGGGTGGGGAGGGAACTCCATCAAAGTTGGAGAAGAGGTATGTGCCTTGCACGTCATTAGTGACTTGTACTGAATGCGTGGCTCAGGAGTATTTCCTATTCAAGGACTCGGAAATTCTGGCCAAGATCCAAGAGTAGGTGGACAGTCGATATGACTCGTCTTTCCTTGCCTGGCACGCTGAGTGAACCGGGGGGTAAGTTGTGTGGATGGAAGGATGGGCGGTTGTCTCGAAGTTAAAAGTTAGGCTGCGAATTAAAGCATTATCCACTAATAATTCGCTATGTTCACTGCATTTTTTCCTCGCAATATAAGTTCATGCATCCCCGCTCAGCAACGTGGCCCCGTTTAATTCACATTGTCGGTTACCCGCCAATGCCTGGCTGTATAAGAGCACAGCAAAAGCAGCCGTGGAGACTGCAGTGAAGCCATGCACGAAATGCGAGGTGGGGGATTGAAAGGCCGATTTCCAAGCCCAATAACAACCCTGGATGGAACGTGTCCGCGGTCGAGCGGCCACTGAAACGGCCTGCCATGACCAGTTCACCGCCTGTTCCTCGTCTCGCCGAGGCGTGGTCTCCGTCCGATCCAAACCGTACGTTGGTCAGCCCGTTTAGTAGTGCGGACACCGCGCCGATCCTGTGTGAACCACATGATTGATCTTTGGCTGTTTCAGGCTGTTTTTACGGTCAGCTTGTTTAGTAGTGACCGCGAGAACGTGCGATTCGAGTACCCCATCCGATTAGTGTGACTAATGAAGGATTCCAACATTACGGAACATCGCCGGGATCGGACATCTTCCTGCATCGGACCACTGGGTCTATAAAACCACGGCCATGCGTGGAGGCCGTCCACTCCAGCCTCCGTTATTGTTACGGCTCACCAAGTCAGCCCCCATCCCTCGCTCCTCCCAAGTGGACGAGTTTCAACCAGAGCATCATGGAAGTTAACTCGAGCGTCAGCGATGCCAAACCAGACCACCAGCTCCATCATTCACTCAGCCAGGAACTCGCAGTCGAGAAGACTCGTGCTCCGCCGTCGCCACAACGCAGTCTTGCACGTTCCATTTGTATTGTGGCGACATGTACAGCTGCCATGCTTGTCGTCGTTCGTGTTTGCTCTCTTGGCATTGTTTCATCCCGGTGACGTTCCAGCAGACATCAAACGCGACCTCTGTGTCGATTTCTATCCCCACTATAGGGAGAGCGATCGATATTCAACAAAATCAGCTCCAGTGGCTGATATCTGCGTACTCGTTGACTTCTGTCGGTCTGCATTTTACATTGGCGTGCCTCTTTCCTAACATCAGACTAGGGATGTCTTATCTTGTTTTTTGGCCGCCTTGCAGACCTCTATGGGCGCAAGAAGGGTTTCCTTCTTGGCATGGCCTGGCAGATGGTGTTCGCGCTTGGTTTAGGATTCGCAAACAGTGAGTGGGTCACATAGCCCCGTATTGCACATGCCGACGCACTGCTATTGTTAGATGGCATCACATTGGATGTTCTTCGAGGATTCCAGGGAATGGGCGCTGCCGCTGCTATACCTGCTGCTGTGTGTTCCAATGCCTTTCCTAACAAGCGTGATCCTCACCTTGATGTCATCTCAGCTGGGCACATTGGCCCAATCGTTCCCTCCCTCGCGCGCGCGATCCATCGCGTTCGCAACTTTCGCCGCCGGTGCCCCTCTTGGCGGTGCTTTTGGTAGTCTGATTGGAGGCGTCCTCACTCAACTTACGAAGTACGTACCGCCGTCTCACGAGTGCCTCGTTGCCTAATAGGTGTTGTTCAGGGAACACTGGCGTTCACCCTTTTACTTATCTGCGGCTCTATCGGCTTTATGTGTTATCGGCGCCCTAATCTCGTTTGATGCGGACCAAGTTTCGACGGAAGTCGATGCGAGAGTTGACTGGATTGGCGCAATCCTGGTCACCTGCGGTTTGGTGTTAATCGTCTTTGTTCTCGGTCAGGGCACAGTCGTAGGCTGGAAAACTCCTTGTATGTTCCGGTTCTACTTCAAACACCGGGTTCACTCTCTGATTCCTACCAGATATAATTGCCTGTTTGATCGTCGGAGTGATCCTTGTCGGAGTGTTCGTGGTTTGGGAGCATCATCTCGAGAAGTCTGCCACTGGTCCGGATAAACCAAAGTCGTTCTGGACACCGCCTCCACTTCTGAAGATGTCGATATTTTCCCGAGCCAAGGGTCGGATGGCAGCAATCCTTGCAATTGCATTCCTAAACTGGTCTGGTTTCATTTCCTGGACATACTGGGCTCAGGTTGGTCTACGTTCACCATGCGACAATGCGGAGATACTAACATGTACACGCTCAGCTTTACTACCAGAATTACCTTGGACTTACGCCCGTGCTCACGATGATCCGCTTTATCCCCATGTTTGTTATGGGCTGTCTCTGTAACTTTTTTGTCGCGATGGTGGTTTCGAGGCTTCCTCTGGTGGTATTTGTTGGTAAGACTATTCCCGTGTCACCCTCCGGGATCCACGACTAATAGGCTCTCAAGTTTTGGGCACACTTGTCACAGGATTCGCTTGTGTACTGTTTGCGCTCATTGAACCCACAGTTACTTACTGGGCGTTCAGTTTCCCGTCCACTGTTTTGGTCGTATTTGGAGCCGACTTTGTTTACGCTGCTGGGACCCTTTTTGTTGCGAAGATCGCTCTCCCGCATGAGCAGAGTCTTGCAGGAGGGCTATTCCAAACCATGGTTCAGGTGAGTGACCAGAAATAGCCCTGCCAAACTTCGGTCTGATGGAACCGTGGACTCACCAACTTCCTACAGGTCGGGACAGCGTTTGGTCTCACGGTTACCACGATCGTATTCAATAGTACCGTGGAAACGAACGCGCTCGCTTCGACAGAGCTTCGGGGTTACAAGGCTGCTCTGTGGACCAGTGCTGCCTTCCCGTTCTTCGGTATGTACTTTTCGTGCTAAACGGGGGTTTTCACTGACTCTCTCATTTTCCGTAGCCTCGCTATTGGCTACTATTTTCTTGCGAGGTGTTGGCATTGTTGGGCATAGAAGACACGCAGAACCAGATCCATCTGAACAGACCATTACCGAACAACAGGCAGACGGCCAACCCTAGATATCGGTTCCATACCATTCAGTCAAGATCGTTTTTCTCATCATCGGATTCACTGGACGTTTTCAACTCGTCCCCGCCTTACCCCGTTAAACTATTGTATTCCATCTGGCGTCGTTTTGGTCAGCGGGGCTACGTATCGCTTGTGTCTCACCAGGCGTACAACCCCCACGAAAAGCTACGGAGGAACAATGTCCCACACGTCGTCACATCGCATGCCTCACTCGCATCTTTTCTTTATCTCTAATCCCCATGGCATACAAAAGCAGACATCAAATGAATTTTTACTCCAATCTCCCTCAACGGCGCTAACCTATGTCTCTGGATAACCCCTTTTGTTTTTTATTTGACTACGCTTGTGGTGCGCATTTCCTGACTGTTTCCTTGATTTTATCCCTTGCTCGCCGGACGGACATTCGGAGGATAGGGCAGGATCATACGTACTTACAGGCTGTGCCAATGATATAGACCCCGCCGACGACTATGTAGCCTATGCGTCGACGAACTAATTTATGGGCAGGGTGCTATAAAATGCCTTGTCCTATTCGTTGATCTGCCTTGTTGTAGGATGTATTAGCCTTAACTGCTATCTGTACCTCGTTGTATGCATAACTTTGACGAACATGCATGACTACAAGGTCGAGGTGTCTGCTCGTTTTGTGATGCTTCGCATCGGGGTCGGGGTGAACTGAACTGCACCATACATTCTACTCTGATACTTGTTTCGGATATCGACCACCGCCGCAACTCGACGTATCGCTTGAGTTCGCTCCTTCCGGCGGGGAGTTTAAGTGGATAATATAACATGGTTCTTGGCATAGTTTGAATGAGTCGACTAGCGCTGTTACTTCACTTGATCGCCGTTTGGCGTTGGCAGATACCCACATATATACACCCGGTTCTGGGCCCGCGTGTCCTAATGTACAATGTGTCCTCGACGGCTGGTTAAACTCGTCCGAGCCACCCGGAAGAAGAGTGTCAACCTGGGCCTGGGGACGATCTGACTCGGATCACATGCACACGCGACGACCTGAGACGACCTCTGTCGCAGTATACCCGATTCGATCGAGCACACAATACGGCGTGTGGAACGCCGCCTGCCATGCGCGTGGAGCCCCTGAACCCGTCTCTCCTCCGCCCAAGGCTTGATTTGCCAGTGCCAGCGAGACAACCGTTGCCAGCCGTCTAGTACCCCAGTACTATTTTTTTTGACGCGGGTCGTTCCGCAGCACTGTAGGCTATGTGGGCAATGACCAAGCTCGTCAGACGTCGGACAGACGGACACTTTGATGCCCTTGACAGACCCGACTCTGTGTCTCCTGCCCGGCCCTGTCCGATCCTCCACAAAACCCAACTTGAAGGGCCTCGCTCAGGATGGTAGTCATGTATGCGGCCAAGACCCACGTATCATCGCATCCCATCTGGCGCATGGCGGTGATCGTCGAATGTGTGGTTTCACGGACCTGTGTCCATTACACTGCGTCCGAGTGTCCGAGACATGTTTTACGTGTCTCCTGATCATCAAATATCCTTTCAAGTATGTGTCCCCAAGCGGCACGGATCTCAATATTCAGGTGTCGCAGGAATTCGATGTTTGTGGGAAATGTGAATGACCGGTTCTTTGTTTTGATCTGATTCAGGGCTACACGAGCAGCGTTCGGTAGTCGACGTGCATTCCCGGAAATCGAGTCCAAGAATGTATCATTGCGGCGCGGTTGTCACCATAATGCCAGTGGTACCTTGCCAGGTCGCCATACTATCTGATGGGCCGCTAGTGCCGAATACAACACATCGCTGGCGTTATGCAGAGCAGTGAGAATTACTGCAATGCTACGCGTGAGGAGGCGACGAGTGCCATCTTGAGGGGGGAAGAGGTAAGTCATCCGATAGCTCTTATACGGATATGTGGCACACGATAGTACTTACAACAGGAATATTGGACCGACCGAGTGCATCACGACGTCCCTGCCTCCCCTCAGTTGAGCGTGAATCCTACCTCCTTTGGAATGATGTCTGCTACCTTCTCCCCGAGTAGCAACGCAATGAAGTAGATATTCTGAAAAGGAAGCAAGAAAAATCAGTCAAAAAACCCAGATTGCGGCGCGCAGAAGATTGCAACGTACGTTGCCAACATTCGTCGGTCAGATGGACAAGTCTGTGGCGTAGGGTATGCAGCAAACCCATCGACTACATACCGGCAGCCTCAAGGCCCTCCACCCTGGTCCTTTGATTTCGGGTTCCGAGCTGTCACTGGCAGGACACGATCGGCAGTCGTAAGTGGCACCAACGAAAGGCTTTACAGACGAATTATTGCGTAGAAGGGCTCAGCAATTAATGAAGAAGGGCTATCAGAGGATTGACTTAGTACTCTCGATTCGGTGCGCAGTCACGGTTGTATTAGTCATACGCATTCCGTGACACGTTCCATGCCGTTTTCCGAGCTTTATGACCACTTCATCTCCATCTCTGCTTCTTTGCGCCGCACGTATCCGGAAGAATCGCCATCCGTCACAATATTGATGTCTTCGCGCCGCATCCATTCACGAATCACTACAGACACCCCTTCTCACACTGGTAGGAATCCCACTTGCTCCAAGTTCGAGTCGACCCCCATGCATATGTGTGGTACAAAAAGTAACACCCGCAAACTAGCCTCTAGGTTAGTAATCAGTGGCGAGGGCGCAAAATCTTGATGATCTCTGTCAATGGGGCTCAGCCATCTGTACGTAATGTTGCTATCTATGCGGATGCTATTGATCTGATTCTGATAAACTCGGATATATCTGGTCACTGCCAGTGACTGCGCCATTGGGGGACGAGGTTCCGTGGCGATCAATATGAGCGCTGATGCAGCATTACAGTGTTAAACATATGCTGCATCAATGAGCAGTGCGTATGAACTGGGACATGAGTACTTGAGTGACCTGCTGACACTGGCACGGGCAGTCCAGAGCTGCTGTCGGTTCGTTAATTAAAGTAATTTCAGACTAGCAGCTGCTGCGGTCTCCAACTGCAAGCTTGTCGAGTCACTCAGCGCGCGACGGTTCGGCTTGGCGACCACTGGCCGCAGCGCCGAGCTAGGGGCTCCGAGTCGAAGCCACGGCTCCCAACGACACCCCAAGTCATTTCCACCAGTGCGTTCCCTCACAAACTATAGATTCCACAGAGCTATCTGGGCCTCTACGAAGGCGGGCGTTACACTGCGACTCAGACACATGTTCTTCACTTAGCTCTTTACATGGCTTTACCGCCACAGTTCTCGCCCTCCATTTCTCAGTCCAACTCGCCAATGGAATGCTCATCGATGCTGACCACGTCTACTGACATACTTTCCAGGGTTTTGTGCGGACGGGACTTGTTCGTTGTTGTTGCTGTCACGTTGCTGACTATAGTGCATCAATAATTATAGACATGTTCGGATAGCAAGTGAGTTGAATACGTGGTCGGAAGAGCCTATTGTGTGAGCGCTAGGTACGTTCCTGCTCCAACAGCTTCAAATCCTGTGGGGCGCAAACCTCCCAGACGGCTTTCAACATCTCCGTTCCCGGGTTCATGTCACACACCCACTCAAACAATCCCATTTGTTTCCCTTTCCGCCCACCCGTCGTCGACCATCGCGCAAGACACCCTTCTTTCACAGAGACGCTTCCCTCATCAATCTCCGCCAACCCTGCAGGCTCCTTCAAAACAATCGTGATCCTTGGATCCGCCGGCAACGGGATAGAGCTCCGCACAATGACGCCACGGATCGCCTCCGTATGCATATTGTGAAGCATCGTCGCGCTTGTGTATGTCGTCGTCGCTTTACCAGTAAACGCTGTGACAGAGGGCAATGCGTCTGGCGCGCGATTATGCATCGCCTTCACGCCAGTGTCGACCGCAAGCGAGCACTCCAGTATCTGTGGCAAGTCGGTACTCTGGTGACGTTTAGTCGTAAATACAACCGGGGGCGAGTCCATCAGAGAGACGTCGAAGAGGGAGGTAATGGGACATACGCGAATCTCGGTGGACGAAACATGTTTGTCGTTCAGATAGGTCTTGACGGTGCCCGGGAACAGGACGTACTCGCTGGTGTTTTTGACTTCGCACTGCCATGAGAACAAAATGGGATGACTATATGCAAAAGGTGGAGATTATCTACGCACCGTGTAGTAGACACGCGTGTCGATACTGGGCACGACAACACGCATAAACTCTGCTTGAAGGCGGAGCGAGGCAACCAGAACATTATGTTCAGTGTGGTCGGAAGGAATAAATATGGTTCCATTGGCGATATGCGTAATCGGATCCTTGCCATCCTAATTGTTGGGGACCCAAGAACGTGAGTGACGTTTCTGAAGACATGGCATGACGAACGACGCGTACATGAGATATGAGCTGAGAGACACCCTGGGATGAAGTGTCTACACTAGCACTAGGAGCATCGCCTGCCCCAGGCGATATCATAGGAGCCATCACTGCCTGAGGACGCGGGGGAGGGGCATGTCGCTGCTGGATGGCTGAGAACACTGAAGCTAGAGGTGCTTGCATCGACCTCATCCGGCGCGCAGCATCAGGCACGCGTTCCGGGATATGCTCCCCCGAACCATCAAAGCGATGGGGCTCAACGGCAATCCCGTATAGCTGGGGTGCATCCGGGGTCCGAAAAACGCTTGTTTGTCCGAGACTAATAGTGATCCCCTTGGGCTCTGGGAGTTGGATTAACTGCGACACCTGGTTCGCCGTTGTTAGCGCCAAGCTGATGTTTTCCCAATTTTCGCCTGTCCACTGATTGATCGTGCATCGGAAGTCGAGCTTCACCGTCGGTGACGGTACGTTTCCTGTCATTGCGACGTGGACATCGTAGGCAGGTTTCCAATAAATTTGCTTGACAACTGGGTAAAAGTCTCAGAAAGGATGATTTGGAAGGCAGTAGTTCTCGGTACCATAGGTTACGGTGAGTTCCGCAGCTTCCACGGGGTCTTGGCTGCTGCAGGAGAGAACGGCGACGACCTCGACCGGTAAGTCGTTACTGAGCTTCGTGAGGCGTTGCATCTCCTCTGAGATTTTGCTGGCAATGTCAGCTAGCTTGCCGTCCAACTCTGCAATCGCAGCAGTCCGTGTGGCCCCAATCTCGACAAATTCGTCGAAGAAAGTGACCATCTGAGCTGCCTCTGGCTGTCCGTGGGACTTGCATTGCGCGAGCGAGTCCATATAGGTTGTGAGGAAGGTAAAACTTTGCTGCCTGAGGTTTTTTTCATCTTCTAGTCGCTTACGTTCCGCTTCGAGCTCACGCAACGTTTGGCTGGAAACCGCAGAGTTGGAGGGCTGGGCAGCGGAAGTGCGGTAATGATCGATGATCGTCACGTTCCCCGACGTGGATGTTATCGAGACGTCGACAGATTGGATACTGGCAGGGAGATGGACGATCTCCACG
>JBBPOC010000428.1:0-17533 GCA_038091235.1 Tylopilus rubrobrunneus | reverse complement strand
GCGGGGACAGTGAGGAGAGACCGATGGTAGAGATGGGCAGCGAGCAGTTGCAAGCTCAGGGGACTTTCCGGTTCAAAGGCTACCGAGGAGAATGAGCACCAGTTGGGAACAAGAAGAATCTATACATACTCTCCAGGTGAAACTCGTCGACAGCCCACACGTCCAACTTGAATACCTGCTTTCCCCCACTGAACAAACCGAGAACGTCAAATATATTCGGGATGAAATAATGCGAAACAATGTCAAGGCTCCGCATGTGGTTGAAATAGCCGGAACGAACTTTCATGGACTGCGTGCGAAGTCAGAAACGCATGTTCGGAGCGTTATCGGGAGTAAATACGGACCGCATCGATAAACAGGTCGAATGTGATCATCCATGTGAGTAAGTATCCGGACACTTCCTTGCTGCGCGAAATGGACTGTTTATCCAGTTCAAGCACCTCTCCTGAGCCCAGACTCTGCTGCAATGCGGCAAGCAGCTCAGGAGGTAATTCTGGCTTCACCGCGTCCTCCGTGTCCACACCAGCCTCGATCACAAAATGCTCCGTTCGCTTTCGAGCAGCATTGTGGAGCAAGTGATAGCCCATGCGCTGGATTTCCTCGGATTGGTCTGCCAGTAGGTGGCACATCTGCAACGTTTCAGTCGATAGGCAAGATTGAATGAGAGACGCATGTCCTCACACTCGGTAAAGTCTTCTCGCTCATCATGGCAGATGGCATGTCTTGGATGAAGGACAAAGCCAATTCTCGGCATAACGTACGTGGTTCAGAGTGAGGCATGGCAACTACAATTTATGAGCCCTTACTCAAGCAAAGACAACGAACCAAAGACTTACCCGCGTTAACAGCGACTACGTCCCTGATAAGCCCCAGCACCGCCGGTCGCCTCTCGTCCCAACTTGCGCGAAGAGGCTTGTTCGTCAGTGCTAGATCATCGATCGCAATCACCAATCTCAGTGTCCTCCCAAAGGTCGTCAACGTGGCACTGTTTTCCAAGGAGCAGTTCTGTGGACTATTATTACACGTCCTTCCAACGAGAAGCAAACCTGACCTACCTCCAAATTATTCTCGATCACATCCCAAATGAAATCCCAGTGCGAGCCTGGCACGGTTTGCAGTATCGGAGCGAGATGGAAAAACAATAATGTCATAGCACTCTCCACATCTTCGTCGACGCCGTCCTCGTCATCTCCGTCGGCTGCGACCCACGCTTGACATGCTTTCATGACATTCACGGCACGCTGCTGCGGGAGGAAGACGATATCGGAATCCGGACCCGGCGCTGTGGCAGCTAGCAGCCGAAGGGTGGCGAGACCTGTCGTGGATGCTGAGCCAGGACGAACACCAATCAGCGAAGCGGCCAATTCATTGCGATATCGGTCGAGCTTGGGAGGTTCCGGTGCATGCGCAGTAATGGAGGATAATATGGTGATGGCAGTCTGGGGGGCTAAAAAGAGGAGCATCAGCCAATCAGCATCCTGAATGTGACGCAAAGCTGGCCTGTCTTTTCCAACCTTCTCGCGAGTCCCAACCACAAATCAGCATCGTCCTTCGTAGCATCACTGAACAGGTGTTGCAGCACAATGCCGAGCACCGCAGCGTCCCTCACTCGATCTTTCTCTTGGGCACGCCGAGCGACTGCGATGACAAAGGAGGCTAGACACCCATCATCGACGGCGACCGTACCATCCCTGGTCATCAGCGAGTTGACTACCTTGGCGTGTACACCATCCTCTACACGGCCGAGGAGATAAGTCGTGAGCGATCTAACCTTCTCCACCACGCTCTCGAGATGGTTCCTCGTCGCGTCAAACGCCATAAAACCACCTCGCCTATCCTCTACACGGGCGTATTCGTTCGCATAGAAACCGAGAACAAGAATATGGCGTAGTGCCCAGAGGTTCGACCGTGCGGCGGTACGTGAAGCGGTGAGGTGTGCAAGTAGAGCAGAGACGGCACGTGCATATTTCTTGCATAATGAACTTGGAGGAGCGGGAGTGTCTAGGGAGGTTGGAAGTGTGGGGTCGAGGAGCGCCAAGCTCGGGGAAGTGGTTGAGGAGTGAACGGAAGAAGAATCCAGCATTGCGTCAAATTCTTCGTGCGAAGGGAGAATGTCCCGTAGAGGGTCTATATGAACACCTGGAGGAGAGGGAGTGATGCATCGGATGATGTACTCGGGTCTGGATAGCAAAATCGACGCTGAACGACGGGAAGCGTAACGAAGCGAGCTCACCTCGTCTCCGCTTTTTCATCGATAACAACATATCTCAGCCTCTCTTTCACGAGACTGCCCACGACATCTCCGATCTCTTGTTGTCCGTCGCCGTCTTGGGACCAAGAACTCCAGAGTGCCTTCGTGTCTTCTACCCATTTCTCACTAGATGTCTCTGTCGAGTAGGGGATGACATAACCGAGCAGGAATATACCGGTATAGAGTTCTGCTCCAAGGTCACCGATGAACTTATAGCCCGAATCGACTAGTTTCTTTACGAGTCCTATTGTAGACCCAACGTCTGAAATTCCGTCCGGCTTGATCGAGGCTTCGGGTAAACCAGCGAGCCCCATCGTTGCATCCACAAAATGGGCAATGCTGTTCGAGAGCGCGGACGCAATCGCGTCCAAACAACCAGACGAAATGAACGGGGCTGTTAATGACACTTTAGAAACGAACGCCGAAGATGACTGAGCCTCCATACCTGGGGCACTCAATACTTTCCCTACCACAGCCTCCTCGCTTCCTTTGCCGGCCGCTGTTATCACGGTGCTGACCAAACGTTCTACTAGCCCGTCCATTGCAGCACTCTTTCCTCTAAGCTGTGTCGGCAGCGAGGCGCCAATAAGGGGGGACAGTAACGATAGCGCGTCCTCCGTTGAAGAAGACGCGATTGCTCTTAGAAGCTCCGTCCAGAATGCTTGTGCTTGTAACTGCCCCCGCGAGCGATCAGAGGATCTGGATCGGTGGTCAAGGTACACCAACACTCCCGGCATCGACACTTGCAGAAGCGCTACAGGATGCGCGACGAATATAGCGTCAGCACGTGAAGCAAAAGATGCGTCATCAAAGAGCGAGCGCCCGAATGTGTCCATGAGCTCTACGAATACTGCGAAGGGCTTCTGCACGATGTTCACGACCTGCGTCTGATTCGAAGAGTTAAGTGCGGTCGCGAGAGCCTCGATGACCTTTTGTGTATAAACATCTACCGTGTCGCGTATCTTCTGACCCGCATGTGTACCAGGCGCAGACGTGGAAGTGCAGTGGTAGAGGAATGTGGGTGCGAGCGTGCCATCAGTGGTATGCAAAGAATCGAGGATTGCTGAGGAAATCGCGTCAAAGGATGCGTCGAATAAGTCTGCGAAAGTGGTTAGGGATCTTATTCTAGAAAAAAATATGGGCATACTATCTCCTAGTTTGCCAGCTTTGTCTAGTGTACGGGAAATGACTGCAGCAGCTTCACTCTCCTCGACCCGCAGTCGTTTCGTGACGAGTTCAGTCCACAAACGGGAGAATTGGGATGCGAAGAGATTTCTTGCATCACTTTTCGTATGTTCGGTAACATCCTCTGCAAGAACTGCCCGTCGGACGACAAAGGCTAGGCATTCTGTGAATGCTTTAAACCATGACGAGGCTGCCGCACGCCTATCGAGGAGTCCAGTATCGAGTGGAGCCCAGAAGGAAGTGAGGAGTTGCGAAATAGGGTGGATACTGGGTCCTTGTTCACCGCCCTCTTCGTTATTATCGAAGGGCGAAGTGGGTGGTATGGTGGTAGGCAGAATCTACATGTATACTCACTTCAATCGGATGGGAGTATATGCAAAGTGAGCCATACCGACTTAGGAATCCCAGCCAACACGACCAGCACCAACGGGTAACCTTCTACAGGAGAGCCAGAACATCCTAGTTCAAGGAATTGCAGAAATTCCGCGTACGCTCTAGACGTCTGTTGTCTATCCAGGAGAGAATTGGTAGGGACATCTTCGACATTGCCCTCCATTTCAGATCCAGTGTCAGACTCAGACTCTGCGTTCGAATCTGAGTCCGAGTCGTCACCCTCGGTCTCTTTGACATTAGTGTCAAGGTTATAGTAACCTTTTGATGCATTTTCTATATCGATCATCCATGCCTGGTTACAATCTGCTATGGCGTAAATGGTAGCGTTCAATTATCTGTTCACAAGATCGTACCTTTGAGGAAGATCATCAGGGGACCTCCCAACATTGCCCGGACACCAACATCGGTTTCAATCCAAGCCGAACGCAGCACTACCGTGCTCAAGATCGGGATAAGCGAATCCCCTAATTGGCCTGGTGTCAAAAGCCAGCTACGTGAAGCATATGCGAAGATGTATGAGGTTGAACAAACCTTTGAGCACACGGGTTAATGACCCAAGAAGCGCCCATGCAGCTTGTCTGACTTGCGGTTGGCCGTAACCAAAGGAAGAGACAGAAAACGGACAACCTGGCTGGCTGGTAGTAGTTGAAGGTGGTGAAATAGTTCCAGGATGGAGAGTAGACCAAAATGCGACAGGTGATAGGTAAGTTGTCAGGAAAGGAAGGTAAGTTGTAGAGACAGAATCAACTTCAGGCCAATTCTCTAAATAAATTGCGTCAATAACCGAGCAGCACACATGAAACAAGAACGAGGGAGACACGAAAGACATCTCACCGACTACCAAATAGTGGAAGGTCCAACGTACCTAGAATCCACCTGACAACGCCCAACGCGCTTACCCTTAGCCTCCCAGCTCGATCCGCTTCACCCTCTTCGCTGATGTTGTCACCCCCCACGCCATCGAGTGTCGAAGATAGTGAAGGCGACGCAGAGTCAGTGGAAGGGGGGATGTATCGACCACCTTTCTTCGGCGGTATTGGGTTCCCTTTTTTCCCTTTGCCTTGAGCTGCGCTCTTACCCTGCGGTGATCCTTGAGCATGTTGAAGTGGCAAAGCTGCCGACAGAACAACAGGAGCGGGATTCAAAGCTGTGTGAAGAGCTTGCGGATCCAGGACGGCATGCTGAGCAAACTTGAGAAGGGAGATGAGGCGCTGAGTGCTAAAAGCGAGCTTTGGCACGGATCGTATGCGAGAAGTCTGGGGACTGGTACGACGTTCATCTTGGCCGGAGGTCGTGGTGACAAAGTCGACCCAAGATCTCATACCAGCAGTCGCGACGCCACGATCGAGGTCGTGTGCAAGCATTGTCCACGTTCCTAAGAAAGTCTCTAGTTCATTCTGAGATGCAACCTCGCTGGTCCACGTCAGGAGAGCAGCACGGGCCGGGCTGAGGCGAAGGAGGGCGAGATGAAGAGAAGCTGCGAGATAGCGAAGTCGCCGTGCGGGATGAGTGAAGAGAACGGGGGCACGATGGAGCTGGAAAAGGAGTTAGACGACCTCGCAGCGACTCGAGTTTGGAGACGCACCCATACTGGCAACATCTTGACGACCAAGTCTGCCCTTCCGCCCTCTTCCTCGTACTGATCCTGGCCATGACGATCGCGTGCTGCCTGCTCTTTGATCGCGTCGTCGACCCACTTCATGAGCTCCTCTATCGCTTTTCCTCGAGTAACAACATCTTTCTTTCCCAAGGACCTGAGGACGACGACGAGCTCTGGCGGTAATAAATGCGCGAGACCGGTGGTGTCGAGTGGATCGAGGACTGGTGGGGCGGGCTTGGTGGGTGGGATGTAGAGTTTTTTGCGCTGTTCTCTCGCTTCCCTCTTGGACAGCTTGGGTCCTTTACTTCCCTTGGGTTTCGACTGTTTAGGAGCAGGCGAAGGTGGTGGTACCGATCCTTCGAGGGTGGCTTGTGCGGCTTTGCGTGCGTTCTTTTTACGTGTACCCGAAGTTGCGGACGATTTCTGGCTTTTGACCATCGTGATCGATGTAAGAATACAAGGCGCCGGTAGTCCTTGGATCAATGATTATTGACTCGCTCGCCGGGGATCTGGAGCAGCTTCTGGTCCACTGGGACCAAACAAGAGCAAGCTACACATAGGGCTCCGACCGCGCACATTGACAAGCTAATTTAGACTATATATTAGCCTAATTATCCACGGCCGATCCCCATCTCGTCTACGACATCTTCCTCGTGCTGCGACAGCTATCATGCCACCTCTACCTCTTCCTGACAATGCATTTCCTTGCAGCAGTCCAGCTCGGGCAGCGTATGATCAATGTCTCACTCTGGAACAACGCGGAGCATGGAACAAATTCGATATAGATCTTCAAATGCAGGCCTCTGAGCACATTATGTTTGACATGAGTCCTTTGGTTGCTGCGCGCGTCCTGGGCTACGCTTTAATTTTCGCACCTACTGAAGATGGACGTGATTCGTTGGCTTGTGAAATCAATGGCTGTTACAGTGATTCGGAGCTCCTCGCTGGACTTGCCCATCTGTATGTTTTTGGGGTGTTGGGATCGTGTGCGTTGTCGTCATGCCAGTGTATTGGTTCTATATTCTCTAACCAATTGTAGTCTACAATCCCAAAGGTCCTACACCTGCTGTCTCGGCCAATCACAGTTCTACACAATCCTTCGAGGAGGAGGAGGATCTGGGGCATTTGCTGCTGCAGCCCTTAATTACTCCTGTCCAGTTGCAGAAGCTGGTAAGTACGTTTGTTGCTGTTATCGACTCGCTCGTTGATTTCATTAGCTTTCGTTCCGCGACAATCATCGATGTGTCTTCACTGGTGCTTTCGACATGCACGCGGAGAGACCTTGTCCGAGGATCCCTGGAACTAAGTTCGACCGAATGAATGTAGCTCATATTATCAGTCAACCGCTGACGATGAACATCCGCGATACTACGGAAAAAGTTCGGGAGAAGGTAGTTCACTATTCTGTGTGATCTCCACTCACTAATTTTTTTTTCTGAGTTTGAGTGGGCGATGACTGCGGGAGCGATGATCGAACGCTTTGGAGGCTTCTCCACTCGCGATGTCCTTCATGATGGAGTCCTCAGCAGTCCGTCGAATGCATTCCTCAGCTCATCAGCTCCACACTACGAGTTCGATTGGCTTGATATGTGGTTGACACCAGCCAAGGTGCGTTTTATTTCCGATTTTCTACCTTCTCTCCCCTAACTGACCTGTTACTAGGACGAGCATCACCAGGTCATACCCAATGCTTATGACGTGGAATATTATTGGGGCAAGGAAGGCCTTCCTCGCCTCGGAACCGGCGTTCGCCCAAGAATCACGTTCAGATCCGCCCAGGTCGGCGACCAGACTATCCCACCTCCCGACCCGCGCATCATTTCCCTCCATGCTGCCTGTGCGCAGATTGCGCATATGTCTGGCGCTGGGGAATGGTTGCAAGAGTTCTTCCGAGACAGTGATGAGATCTCGGTCATGACTGAACCGAACGCTGCATCTGAGCTGAGTAGAGCCTTGAAGCAGGTACGGATACAGCTCCCTTCGTCCACTTGACAGCCTGTGTATCGGTATTATGAGCATGTGGAGGTTTGACTTTTGTACTCGGTCTCGTGACAATCATAGCTCAACTTCCTGTTTCTTCCTCCTTATATTCAGGTCGCTGACAGTTCATTCTCACTGCTGCTGGTGAACTACTTTTTTTGCTGTCATGACAAATCCCATCGGGTGTCGTATGGTGGCTCATTCGGCCACTGGCAAGATCGGACGGAACAACGCCCACTGTTGTTCGACCTCGAACCCAGTCCAACACATCTTCTTGAAACGACAAACCTGGCCGGGCGTCTTAGACTTGCTCAAGTTATTTATCCCGGTATCCCTTACTGCCACTTGGAATAACTCCTCCCATTCAGAGGTAGCTCTAATATCAACAGCACGTCACGTCGGCATGTCCGATCATGGCCTGTATTCCTCGAAACTCGCAGCAGTGCAGCCATTTGCTGACCAATGCTAGAATGCTGCGAACGTGCGGCCCATCTCCTGCCGCCATTTGGCATCATCATCTGTTCGAGCCCCATCCGAACCTTTTCCGTTCCCACAAGAGACACGCGGTAGTGGCAGTGATGTTTTAGAAGGAAATCGGAATGCGTCCAAGTGAGGATCAGACTTCGTTTGGTGATGGTGATCACGAGCAACGCTCAGCCTCCATCAGACCATGCATTCACTACTCAGCTCAACTCCATTTAGCCATTACAAGGCGATGCTGTCTTCCATATAACTCGGGTGTTCCGTGTGACGCCTGCGGCCTGGCTCAACGCTAATATCTTCTCGCACACTCATGAGCGCGGATATTGTGCTCGTTTCTACCGGGCTGCAGTTGTCGCAGTGGATGGGACTTGCATGTACAACACTCCTACTCTATGACCATGCAATCAACTTTGGTGACGAGGTGAGCCCTCTTGTAGACTATTGCTAGCCTCGCATTACATGAACACGCAGGTGGAGCATTTTTGGAGTGGCCCATGGTCGTTCTCCAGGAGAATGTATTTCTGCGTATGTGATTGCCAATTCACCATCAATGTGGCATTCATTGACATATATTACTAGATACGTTATTTGGGTCTTGTACAAGCGGTGTAAGCAAGCTCTCCGTTAATTGATGATGGTTTGCTGACAGAAGCTATTTGTTCAGGGTTTCGATTTTAGGTGAGACGATGGCTGGTGAATTTTGAGTAGTCCGCTGACCACGTCGGAATAGCCGACAGGCAGCTTTTGGTTAGTAACCACCCCTATCAATCATGCGAGGCTCGCGATCGTACTGACTATGCTCTGCTGACCTAGTCGTAAGCCTCAGCATGTATAAAGTGTCTCTCCACCCGCTGAGTATATGCTCAGCGCCATTCAGGGTGCTTTCGTGTTCTATAGCATTGCAATGCTTGCAATGGCCCTTTGTCAAAGTGCGTTGATACCTTATGACCACCCTTGACTCTAATTATACCCGGTTTGATTAGTTGCCATCACGATGCGCGTGTGGTATTTGTTCGCTCATAGCCCGATCATCAGGGGCATTGCTATCACTGCATATGTAATCAGTACCGTGGCCGCCGTAACGCTTTCAATCGTGCTGTGGCCGAACATAAAAAACGGGATACCCCAACTAGACCGAGAAACCCCTCGGACAGCCATGATTGCATGGTTATTTGTCCCGTCACTGATGATGCACAGTTTATTATTCGCACTCAAAGTCTATCGATTCATGACGAGTCTCAAGTCTTTGCAAACAGACACTTTTCTTTGGCGGTTCCTCAAGGAGTGAGTGACTTGTCTTATTCTTGAACTTCCAACTCTAACAATGTACAGGGGAATGCTTATGTACGCATGTGCATTAGGTAAACACCCTTTCTTCAGTACGACGCGCCGATTAAGGAGTATTAGGATCACTTCTGTTTGTTATAACTGGCCTCACTAGGACCGGTACAGCTGATATTCCGGTAGGTCACTACTTGTTCAAGTTATCCAAGATCTCAAGTGAATGCCATTCAATAACTATAAAGCTTTACGAAGCCGCACTCAATGGAGGGTAAGTTTGATTCATCACATAGCAATCCACTGGTCCAACCCATTTCTCGACCTAGCATTATATTTGTCACGTTAACGATCGTCTCCGTATGCCGTGCAATGCTCAATATCAAGTCTCTGGCCACGACCTTGCACGTTGACCCCGGGTGGCTGCTCAACCACGCAGAATTGAGTCGCGTTCATTGGCGTCGAGGTGCTTCGGAAGGTGAGATCGTCGTGGAAGTTTATGACATGCCGGTTGCATCGCACAGGGATGTAGACTCTGCGCTCTCAGTATATGCGAAGCGCGGGAGTTGCTCCGTGGGTACGAACACGATCCTATCGATATGATTGTATCTTACTATGACAGTTTATTTGATCGTGACGTCTACACATGTTCTACCAAGTATATACTACCCGCTCGATTACCAGGTAGGAATCTGCACTTTTGTTCTATGGATGTTGCCTTTGTTGGAGATGTGATGTCGCATTAATGGGGTAGTGGTAACCTGGGTCGTTGCCATCGACCCGCCGGGGGTTCGATTCCCCCTTAATGCATTGTGATTTATTTTTATTTTTCCATACCCGGTCAACTTACGTGATACCTTTATTTCTCTCTCTATCGACGTGGCTCATGTCCACGGTGACGGCGCCGATTTGCAGGGTTGCATGGTGCATAGCCTGTTACACTACCACCACAAACAGTCGCGTTGTGCCCTGTTTCTGTTCTCTCTCAGGAGTTCTCTGACAGACCCAAGTTCATTCAGAGTTATACCCCAATGCGTCGATTCCTGAGCGCAGTCGCGTCCCCCTTATCATTCCAATCTCTGAAAGACCGGGTCAACCGTGACTCACTCAAAGCACTTACAATCCATCCATTTCAATTCAAAACCATGTCTCCGGTGCAGGAGCGAGTTACAGCCTTGTTGCCCAACTTGGTCCGCCCTTGGGATCCAGAAGGAATTGTCCCTCCAACAAACCCCCACCCAGTCGACTGGATTGCCCCTCGCGACATCCTTGTTCGGGCCAAGACGGGCACCGGGAAAACTGTGGCATACATCATCCCAGCCGTCGAGTCACGGCTCAACCATGTCGAGCATCATGCCCAGCTGGCTGTCATCAACGCTGGGCAAGCAAGTTCTCCAGAAATTGCACGGAGTGCAAGGCTCGCCTACCGACGCCGCTCTGTGGGCCCGCTTATTCTCGCTCCTACCAGGGAGTTGGCGATACAGATTGCAGGCGATGCGCAGAAGCTCACTACGCACCAAGCAGACTTTGAAGTGCAGTTGTTGGTGGGCGGCACTGGGAAGACTCGGCAAATAAAGGACTGGTCCGAGTCGACACGGGACCTTGTAGTTGCAACACCTGGAAGGTTGAGGGATCTCTTGACCAACGAGCCAGAGTTCCGACAAGGATTTAAAGGCTCTCCTATGGCACGTTTCAACTCTTTGACTGCGATTGTCTTGCGTCTAATAGGCATCTAGTTGATTCTAGACGAGGCAGACACACTACTCTCCATGGGATTTCGCGACGATATTGATGCAATTGCTTCCTTCCTCCCTCAGTCTCCCGTTCGGCAAACATTCCTTTTGAGTGCGACCATGCCACGCGCTGTCCGGCAACTTGCGTCATGGATACTGTCTCCGAACCACGCATTCATCGACGCTGCCCCACCGGGTTTAATGCCGCCTGGAAACGAGCAATCCACGTTGCCCTCCGACGCCGAACTCACGACGCACGATCATATTGAACAATTCCACACGCTCTGTCCAACGGCTTCCGACCAACTACCAACGCTACTAAAACTACTGGCGCACGACCAGCTTACGCACGGCTCAAGTTCCAAAGTGATCGTGTTCTGCCCTACTGTCCAAGTGACGGAATTGTTCTCGATGTTGGTGCGGTCGCTGGCAGAAGAAGTGTTACCTGACGACACCACCGAGATCGTGACGATGCATTCGAAAATGAAGCAGTCGGAGAGAGACCGGACCCGAATGTTGTTTCGCAAGACTGGAAAGACCAAGAATGGAAAACCGATTGTGCTAGTCAGCTCGGATGTCAGCGCGAGAGGGGTGGACTATCCTGGGGTGACGAGGGTCATTCAGATTGGTGTTCCAAGCAAGGAGGCTATGTATATCCACCGAATTGGGAGGATGGCCCGTGGAGCCGATTCCTTTGAACGCCCAGAGGGCAAGCAGGACAACAGACCCGTCGTACGCTCTGATTTGTTGCTCTTGCCCTGGGAAGCGGGGTACATGAATTGGCAACTGACCAGCCTCCCCATAAAACCACTCCCAGTTCCCGCTCTTGATAGGCAGCTTGCTTCTCTCTCCCCACAGTCGTCCAAAATGACCGCCGAATGCTTCGAATCTGCTTTTGCGGAGATACAGCGCCGTATCAATCCTGCCGACGTACGAAGTACAGCGGCCTCTCTTCTCGGGTACTACCTCCCCCTCACACTGTCACTGCGCATGCAGCCCAACGACATTGTAGCAAGCGTGTCTTCCTGGGCCTCTGAGTGTTTTCATGTCTCGATACCAACCCTCGCGAGGTTGCCGAGAAAGTTTGTGGAGGCGTACGAGCAGAGTACTCCGTCGGCCAAGACAAAAGGGCTGTTCGTCGACGGACTCCAGATCGCTGGTCCTTCTCCGCTCGGAAAGGCCAAGTCCAAGAACCGTTCGGTTTGGGAGGGTGCCAAGACACGGAAGAAGCCGAAACGGTGGTATTGATGATGGAGAGCACTCGCCATCACCGAGGAGGGTCGTTCCATAGGGATTTCGGGCTTCGAAAGTCCCATACGCGCGGGATGCATCTCGCTACATACGATAACGCTTACCGCTGCTTCGTAGCGTACGTCTTTGTACTGGGACGCCACTGTGCGCTCTCCGACTAAGCCAATTCAGGGGATCCTCGCATAGGCGTGACTTCGTTGCTCATGGGACGCACCCTCGTCCGCACCTTCAATGACCATGACACCTTCCGGATGCGGCGGCTTGAAGAACCTCAGTTATTCTTGCACTTGCACCTCGAGCACGGACACGCCACGTGCGGCAGCGATGAAGCCGAGGAACGGCGGCGACGGGTTCAACGACCGAGGGCAAGATTCAAGGTGGGGCCGGAGCCCGACGAACAACGGGTGGTCCTTGATTTCGCCCGCCCGTCTTTTGCGACAAACATGAGCCCGGACGCCTCCAGATGAGCGACCTCAGCGAGTTCACTTCATGACGTTCCCACGCCTCGTCGGCGTTGTGGGCCACGTCGCGGTCGAGGAATGGATGCCGTTGGTGATGGAGGGGTGACCCTGATCGGGGCCGTTTGGGACGAAGGATCAGATGATCAGTGATGTCAGCACACGGTTGGAATACTGCTGGGCGTAATCCACTAAATCAGCCTGAGGGAAAAGGTGGATCACCGTGACTCGGGAGGATAATGCATCACATCCGAGTTCACTTTCGCAAGCCAGTTTTCTACGCCTGACCTTTGAAACTGCCTTCAAATTATGCTATCTTTGCAATTCAGCATTATGTTGCAAATTCAGATGAGAGGGATTTGATGAATCAAGATCATGATAATGCCAAATGGAATGAGTCATGACAAGGTTGCTTGAGCAATTCAACCAAAGCCTGCTTCATGTGTTGAAGAGATCACTGTTGTGCTCAACTGTGGTCCATTTGGATTCCCATGATGGTGTGGGTGCCAAATGTTGTTATCATGATGCCAACAACAACTTGAATGGTGCAGATAGAATGCCAACTGTTTGAATGCCCTGTCACTATCTCAAAGCCTATAAAAACCCCCTCATGTTGTTGCATCTCCTCTCCATCCTCAGGACACACACATGCTGCTTGAATGTCATTACTGGTTTATGGCTTTCAAGTTGGGCTCAGGGGGTCTTGACTGATCACACAAGTTCAAGTTAATGCAAGTTGGAAGCTTGCTGCATTGTATTTGAAGTGTTTCATGCCAATGGTTGCACACCACCAAGTTCATTGTACTAGTAGCTCACCCATACTAATACTAGTACATAAGTGGTGACCCCATTCAAGTCCTCAGGTCCAAATATGAAGTTGTGCACACACCCATAATAGCACAGCACTCCCTTTGAATCAGCAAACCCACCCCTTACTGGATAGGCTATACTAGACTATGATGGACTGGACAGGAGTCCCAGCTCTTCCAGCTCTGTCCCAGGCTATCATCAGGACCAACCAAATAAATTCAACTTAGTGAAGTTTGTACTTATTTGTATTACATTTGTATTTTAACTACTAAGGGTGGTCCTTCACCATGACACTAGCTTAAAAGGGCTTTGCTTAACCCAATACATTGGATAACATATTATACTACCATGTGTAACCATAAGGAATATATAACCCAGTCATCAACTCTAATCCTAGCAATTCTCAGCCATAACCACTAATCCTAATCCCTTTGACTACACTTTCTACACTCACTAATCATAATCCAAATTCTAATCATAGATTAGGTTCCTTTCCCACTCTCCACCATCACTCCAACTCCCTTTCTCATCATGTCCCATCACTCTTCCTTCTCCCCCACCCTTTCCCATCACCCCCTCCTCCTTCCCCACCACTTCCATCCACTTCCCAATCACTCCCCATCACCTCCTATCACTTCCACCCACCCCCCACTATCCTGAGCACTTTCTTCCACTCCCCAGCACTCTCTTAGAAGCCCTATTCAGGTCCAGGCCACACTAGAGAGTCTAGGACATTAACTGGGGGTTGGTTTGCTGATCTGACTCAGAGTTCCATCAATTGGCAAGTCCATACTCAACTGAGGTGGCTATTAGCTTATCTCCTTTTTTCCTTTGGATTCTTCATGCATTTGGAGGTTTTCACAAAGCTGCAAGCCCCATATTTTTATTGTGGCCTATAACCAAATCTGTCAAATTAAGAAGGCTGCAAGTGCCAAGCCAGACTTTGAAGGTGCCTAAGTTGTGGGCATCTTCTCCACACCTTCATCAATGCTGGCTTTATGACCCCATGCAAAATCATAGTTGTGGGTCACATCACCACCCCAGCAACAAGCTGATAGTCAGTATGCAGTGTTGGAAAGTGGCTTCAATCACTTTCTACAGCTGTGTATGTTCAAATTTCATAACTAAGTCTTAGGCTGCCAATAGTCTCCTTAACAATACACTTATATTACTCACAACTTGAAGTTGCAATCTCCAATGCACAGTATCCAGTATCTTCCAAGTCCCTGCACTTTTCCAGCACTGACCCCAACCAAATGGTCAAAACCTTGAACATCATCTGCAGGCCTTAGAAAAAAATAGCAATCAGACTTCAAGTTTTTAATGGAAGGTATGTACATTTTATGTTGTCCTTTGTGGCCTCAAGTTGCATCAGCACTAATCATGACCCAGGTCTTTCAAAAATCAGCTGTGGCAGCATGATAACTTCCACTATAAAATCATTGGCCTGCCTGCACTTTAAGGTCACAGACTAGCAGAATGTTCTAATGGACATTTCCCACATCTTTAATGAGTTGACTATGCAAGGCATCAATGGGAACTCAAAAAATAAAGTACAGTTAGTAATATTTACACCTTTGGTGTTGAGTCATCAAATATATTGACTAGCCCATGTCAAGTGTCATCATGCAGCCAGTGTGCTGGCTATTCTACACTTGTTTGGGTTTGAGGACTTTGTTCACATGTTTGCCACAAAAGGGGGAGTGCATGATGCTTGCAACCTTCTGTCACTGAACCAGGCCTTGCATGACAAATTTGACAGGTACAAAATTTGGTTTGCCAGCAAAAGTGCCAAAAGAGTGGGTTATTTGTTTTGAAACCTTATTGACTATTCTGACCAGCCTTATGTACAGCCAGGATACCATAAGATCTGCACCTTTACAAGAAGAACAAGAATCTGATTCATCACTGGGTGGCAGCCTGCCAGTGGCCCATGCTTCCCAGATAATATATGGATGGTGCACCAGTAATTGTTAACTTTACTCTGGAAGGCAAGGAGCTGTGTCCACCTGAAAAAAATCTACTTGCTCTTCATGCCATCTGTGCACAAGTAGCACATCTATTAGGTATGATTGATAACTTTGATACCCCTGAGGACTCAGATGTGTAAGTAGTATACCAGGCCATAGTGCAAAGCTATTGCAATAAAAGGATTGATAAGCTTGTGAGGACAGTGATGGATGGCAGAATGATATATATATATAAAGAATCTCATACCTCAATCAAGCAATCTAGCCATAAAAATAGCTTTTTTGAATCAAAAAAGGATGAAGAAGAAATATATCATAGCTCTTTTATTTTTTAGCCTAGGCAATTGGGATTTTGATATGTTCTATATATATCAAGAGTAGCTATATATGCAATACCCCAGTCTATATTCTTAAATTGTCAAAAATGCAAATATGTTTTTTTTATATACCCCTATTGTAATACCTAGCATGTAACACTTACCCAGGTGCCACATAAGCAGAAAATACACTATATTAATTATAGACATTGTATCTACCCAATGAAATTATACAAAGCAAGAGGAAAGCCAAAAAATAGAGAGAACTCAGAAAACATATAATGACAGAGATTTCCAATTAGGATATGTGGGAGGAGTAGTGGCTTCTATGAGTTACTGCTCTTACAGGTAATTATATAAGCACCAAAAGTGTACATGTCATTTGCAAAATGTATTCAAGCAGCAGCATTGCAAATTATTGCCATGTATGCTTTAAGACTGATTACATAAGCTAAAATCGCGTTGCAAGTCTTGCAAATTGTTGCAATACAAACTGTTGCTGTGTTTCTTGCAAGATGTATGTACTGTAATTACAGGCATTTGTTTCAAGATTCACACAGATCCTGGTGAGTATACCAAAGGAGCCGCACTGTTGACCCTTTTAGATGAGATCATGTTATCCAATCTGTTTTCGCCATCATTCCAAGTCTCCACATAGTTTAGAACCCTGGATAACTTCTTTCTCACTCACATTGTAGCGGCCCTGCTTGACCAGCGCCATGGCATATGTCAGCATCGTTACTAGTACTTCAAGTTGAAACTCGGAGTCCTTTTCCCGACCTCCCGACCTTGCGCCCGTTACGCACAATGTTCATTGCATCAAAGATGTTGGACGCAGAAGGAATGACACAGGACCCGATGGTGACGACGGGTCTGGCAAGATTCCTGCCTTGTCCCAGTGTTCGCGAACGGTCGTGGTCCAGGCCCGTTTTCCCGTAATCATTGCATAACACCTGAAGCTTGAAGCTTGAAGGGCCACACCCGTGGCAACACCTGATACGCATCTTTCATCTTTCAGTATCTGCAAAACGCACACTCGCTACCCGAGTTAGATAGCGCGGACAGCTCAATTAGCCACGTAGACACGGTACCTTCCCCTCACGCCCTCATTGCGCATGCAGCCCAACGACATTGTAGTAAGGGTGTCTTCCTGGGCCTCTGAGCGTTTTCGATACCGACCCTCGCGAGGTTGCCGAGGAGGTGCACGAGCAGAGTGCCCAGCTGGCCAAGACAAATGAGCTGTTCATCGACGGACTTAAGACCGCCAGTAACCCTTCTCCGCTCGGAAAGGCCAAGCCCAAGAACCGTTCGCTGTGGGAAGGCGCCAAGACACGGAAGAAGAAGCCGAAATGGTGGTATTGATGATGGAAAGCACTCACCATCACTGCCAGCTGTGCACGCCAAGGGGGTATTCAAGCGGTCATTCTATGGGATGTCGGGCTTCTATTCAAACGTCCCAGATACGCGGGATGCATCTTGCTATATACAACAACGCTTATCGCCGCTTCGTAGCATACGTCTTTGTACTGGGACGCTTTTTTGCCCTCTCCGACTAAGCCAGTTCAGGGGATGCGCGCATGGGCGTGACCGCGTTGCTCACGGGACGCTCCCTCGTCCGCGCCCTCAATGCTTCTTCGCTGACCATGACATCTTCCGGATGCGGCGGCTTGAAGGACTTTAGTTGTTCTTGCACTTGTTCCTCGAGCACGGACGCGCCACAGGCCGCGGCGACGAAACCGAGGAAGGGTGGCGATGGGTTCAACGGCCGAGAACAAAATTCAGGGTGAGGCTGGAGCCCGACGAAAAACGGGTGGTCCTTGAGTT